>VWZL01002558.1:1076963-1205483 GCA_013396915.1 Stercorarius parasiticus
GGGGGGAGAAAAGGAAGACAGGAAGGAGTCTCCGTTTGTGGGGGGGGGAGCCCTCTTGGTTCATGTGTGCAAACTTTTTGATTTTCCTGAGAGATCTCTAGATTTATGGTAAGTTGAAACTATATTCAGAGGATTGAATAGGCAATACGCATTACAACTAGGTGATAAAGTGTTTTTATTTTAAAATAATAATGCTTTATATGTTTTTCAGACATGATTTGCGTAGTATAAGTTACATTTCAAGCGGTGCTTCACGTGGAGGATATGGGAATTGTGCTAAGGCTGGGGATCCTTCAGATGGGGTGGCTTTTGCGTCTCCTGCTCCCCCCTCAAAATCAGGAGGTGAACTGTGAGATGATTTGGTGCCTCTTCAGCCAGAAAATGTTAACTCAGCTTATCTCTTGTGCTGCCTGTGTTGTAAACTTAATACTTAATTTACATGTTTACCTACCTAAGCTCAATGGTAGTGAAGGGCTGTTTAATGCTGGAAAAACTTCCCGCTAAGGAGTGGGACACACAGGTGATGGGGGTGGGAGGGGAAACAGTAGTTTTGCAGACACGTCCCTCCTCCCCTCCCACAGCTGCAACATCTGTAGTTTTCCACATTTAGGATGTATCTGGTTTCCTGTGGGATATTTTATTTACATTGAGTGTGGCTAAGAAGTTAACTGTTTTTATGCTCTATCCCTTTATTACGGTCTGTCTTATCTGTTTAGATCGTAAGCTTTTTTTTTTTGTAGCAAGCCAGATCTTACAGTTGCAACATCCTGAGCACACTGGAACGGTGATTTAATTGGCTTCTAACCACTTTCATACTAAATACTAATGATACAGTTCAAAAGGCGTAAAGAGCAGCAGCAAGAACCTTGGTTTGGAATGGAAAAAGCAACACAGAGGAGCTTTGCTCAGACGTCTTCTTTTTGGCTTGATTTCCGGCCCCCCACCTCAAAGCTGAAGAGGGACACAACCAGCAGGCGTTCAAATCTTCTTTTGAGTCTATACCAGCCTCTGTGGCTATGGCAGTAGAAATAATAATCTGCCTGGGAAATCATGGTAAACTGCCTATATTTCTAACCAACATAGAACAGAAAAAAGGATCAGCGTTCTTGTTTTACGCAGGTTCTTCAAGAGTCTCTCATTGACTGTGCTGGGGCGGGGGGGCACTTTCATTCCTTTTGGTGTCATTTTAGGGCTGGTAGTGCCAATCACATAACCTGGAGTACTCAGCACAGCAGGTATTTCTAATGAGGGGGCAACAGCCCCCTCAGGGCTCTTTGCTTAGAAAGCATTGTTTTTTGAGGAAATATTAAATAAAATAATGTTGCGTAGTCTTAAGAAGAGGTGACTGAATTGGTGGCATAAGGACAAGCATGATGAAGTTTTATGTAAGAAAATTATAGGACAGATTTCCATAGGACAAGAGATAATAGGCTTAAATTACAGCACGTAACTTGAAGTTGTAGAAAAATCTAAAGTCAAGGAGAGTTAAACACTGGTTTAGGCTGCTGAAGGAAGGTGTGGAACCTCCATTATTTGGTGTCTTTAAGAACAGGTTAGGCAGCCCAGCCTCTGTCAGGAATAGCCCAAGTATAATTGATCCTGCTGGGAGAGACAGACTTAATGATCTCTTGATGTCTCTTTCCAACCTTATGAATCTGCAGAGATGTGAATAGGCCCTATATAATTGCATCTTGGTAGAGTTCATCAAGCACTTTCAGGTCGTTCTGGATAAAAGCCACCATATGCACTTAAAATCACTATAACTACGGTGAAGTTCTGAGGTTTAAAGGGCCCTGAGGCAATTGAGTAAACACATGAGAAGATCCAGGTCAGTGGAAGACCAACAATCCAACAATCAGTACAGTGGAAATCAATTTGCAGCTGTCTAGAATAAAATCATCATCTTCTGCAATTACCATTGTCATTCCTTCAGTTAAGGCACCTGCAAGACATTGGAAAAACATAGCTATCTAACTTGAGGAACTATGTTTCCCCCCGCCCTTAACTAAAGGAAAGTGTTAGAGATGGCTCTACACTTTCAAGTCTTCAAGGGAGAGCATATTGATAGATCTAAAAGATATTTTAGTCTTTGAAAACCAAAACAACAGATCTACAAAGTCTACTCTTTCTTTATATCACTTCCTTGGATATAATACAGTTGAAAAATCCCTGCCCATTCCTGTTGTAATCCTTAATTTTTTAGAAAGGAAAACGGCTTGCAGACAGGCAGGGTAGCTCAGTGCTTATGGAAGTAGCTTGTCTCTGTATATAAATTCCTTGTTAAAATAAGCTGTGAAGCAAAAAAGTAACCACACTCATCTTCTTTCAACCAATGAGTGGCCCAGGGATAAGAACTTTGTGGGGAGACACAGTGATGGCATTATGCTGAGAAATTAATTTCCCCACACAGTGCAAGTCATCAGTGGCCGGAGTCTCCAGAAAGCGGCACCAGATGCCCAGAATATTTTGGCACGCAAGTCTGTAGAAAGCTCCAAAGAGGAGGAAGTGAAAGAATGGCGGCAAGTCTCTTGCAGGAAACTTTAGAGATGTGGGACTTCATTTGCACATGGGTAGGACCAGCTCTCTTCAGCAAAAAGCACGGCGGGAAGTGGGATAGACTGTGTCTTTTCTACCACTGAAAGGATGGAGCCATCTGCTTTTCCATGTCATCACTGAATGCTGTCTGGTCTGCTTGTCTTTATCTCTTCTATGGACTATTCATTCTTTCTGTAAGTAGCACACATGCTTCTTCAGGCCTGTCACTATTGTCCTCACTGTGATTCAATGCACATGTAAAGGCAGTAGTTATTTTAGGAAGCAATAGCTGAGTCTGTGCATCAGATTCCAAGATATGTTCTTGGGCAAGTTTTCAGATAATCCATTTATAGGCAATTAAAGTGCTTTGAAGATATAAAGTGCCATGTTACTGATAACTACTGATTAGTCATGCAAATAAATGGAAATATTTTAATTAGGGCAATTTCAACATGACTCGTACTGTGGAAAAGAGCCTATATAAACATATTAAATAGATAATTTATTAGTGGGAACAACCTGTGATTAAGGGCGTTGTGTTTTAATTTTTTTGTGGGGGGGAATAATATACATAGCAAAGTAGCAATGCAAGAGAATAACAATCTGATAAGCTAAAAAAGAATAACTAATAACCTCTGTTTTTCAAAGTATGCAGAAAGCTACAAATGGGATATTTGTGTCCCTTCATCTCTGCTTGAGCCACAGTACAACTCGGAGTAGGCTGGGGATGCTCGGATACGTACTGCCCGAAATGTGGCCGCTCTGCCAGCCTGTCGCTGTTTGAGTCTACGTACATGTCTTGTGGTGCTATAGTAGCTTTGTTCTAGGATTTACCATCACTTTTCTGCCAGGACCCTTCTCTCTTGCAAAGTCTCCTTTTTTTGGGGGGTGATCTGCCAGCGTCCTGACTGGGAGTAACAGCAAGAGGCTGGACCATTTCCTACAAGGCTGCCTGGTGTTCTGTAGGAGATGCGTGTCAAATGTTGCTAGGTCATTTTATATCTACTTCGTAGTCACTTTTGCATGTGTGTACAATTATGTGTAAGGTGAATAGAAATGGAAGGCCAGGATCAAGGTATCGTGTTAGGCTACATGTGTTCAGGGAGGCTTCAGAGAGTTAGAGCCAGATCTTTGATGTTCTGTAGGCTGCACCCTACGCTTTTGCTTCCCTTGGAAAGCAGGATCAGGTACCTCTGTGGTAGGGAAGGGAGCAGAATATCAGACTATTGTTATTGATATGTGTGTCTTTATCACCTTTGACAGTATATCTGGGCAATGTAAGTGATGAATGTTTGATGGACTATGGGAATACATTCATGAAATTATGCCTTGTCTTTTTGTTTTTAGTGCCAGGACTTGTTTATAGTGGAGTGTGCCAGAGTTCAATTAACCTCCAATTAAAAATCAGGAGAAGCAAAAGTTTACCTCATGGTAAACACCATGTAGTGCCTCAATTTACCGTCTGCCAGTTAGTCACAACACCCACAGTCTATTTAATTTATGATTAAAATGCAAAGGCTTAATGCAAAGTGAATCTTCCAGTCTGACTTGCTAGTTTCAGTGGAATTTGCCTGAGCTGTATATGGGTGAATTTCTGTGTGTGTATGTCTGTGGGTATCCGTATATATACCCGCATATTTCTGAATCCTGACCAAGTTTAAACTACTCATCTGTAATATTTATTAGAGATGGAATTGCAGGGCTTGTCAGCTCTGTCTTTCCGAGTCACTCTTTCACCTTTGCTGCAACGCTTCCCAGAAAGCTTACACTTATAACCTGTAGTTAAGGCGCACAGGTCTGCCGGTTGCCACATCTCCCTGTCCCCACAGCAAGTCCCCTTACCTAGGAAGGGGGTAAAACCAGTCTCGAGTGAAAGCTTTAATGATGCAGCTTGTGCGTAACTTGCAACTTTATGCCTATACAAAAGGCATATTTCTCTTGGGTTTATGTTTTTTTTTTTCTTTAAACTGAGAATATACAACAATAGATTTTCACAGTCGTTGAGGTTAAGATGCCTACTGAGTAGGTTGTTAATTTTTTTTATGGCTGTCTACACAAAGTTTGGTGCAAGACATCTTGTTAATCATTGCTATCCTCTTTCTAGTGTAAGGGTTACACCCCAAGTGCAGCTGTGTCTGTCTCTGCCTTTAAAAAGAGGTCAAATTGACATTTAGAGTTACGCTTTGAAAAAACTGCTGTGACTTCATGACCTTTCTAAAACTGGCATTCTCTGCCTTTTAAATAGGGACTTTCACTTGAAGGAATTTACAACAGATTTTCCTCTCAATCCTTCACGCTTAGATCCCTGGCTTCGTTCCAGATTGTAGAAACTAGATTTGTAATTGCCTTATTTACAAGGTAGGGTTTCCCCCTCCTTGTGTGCTTAACTTGACGGATTGTAGACTATCAGGCGCCACTTAACCTTTTCGAAAAAATGTTTTATTTCAATTCCCTTTGTTTTAAAGATCCCTTTACTCTCTCGAGAAACTTTCATCAGAATGAATAGAGAAAGTGGATTAACCTAGATTAAATTTGTAATACCAGAGACTGTGTCAATTTGTGGGTTTACCAGAGTGGGAGAAACTAGATTAAAGTTGTGTTCAGTTTTATTAGCAGAGAATTTGATTAAAAAATATTGTTTTAGTTTTCCCATGAATTTGCAAATTCAGATAAAATTTGGATAAAACAGCAGTCTGAATTTCCATTCCAAGCTTAAAAAAAAGTCTCAAACGTGGTAAAACCCTCATCCCAATTGGCTTCTGATTTAAGACTGTGGACTATTTATTTGTTACCTTCAGTCTCTGCTCTTTGATATCTAAATAGCACTAGCAGTCTGAAGCACAGCTGGGAGGGAGATACAGCCAGCACAGGGACACTCATTGGAAAGACTTGTGCATTCAGGACACTCTCAAGCCTTTTCTGCCAAACATGCCATCATGTGCCCTTCTGCCTCCTCGTTGCCCAAACCAGTTCCTCATCAGTACCTTCCTCTTCCCAATCACCCTACCAGCAGGACCTGGGCCCAGGATTTTCTTTAGGAAGAGATAGTTGATGGGTGAGAGATGGTGTAGTCCAGAGTTTGTTTTGGGACCAACAGGCTGTAAGACAGCTCCTGAGAGAGCTGGTTGTCCTACCGCTGTTTTTTGTTCTCCACTGGACTCCTCCCACTGAGGAAAAAGGCTGCAGCAGCGCCAGATCCTGCTCACGAGGGTGGAGGTGGAGGAGGAATGGTGTGTTCTCTTTGCCGTGGTAGGGATTGGACCATGACTGGAGGAGCCGGGGTGTCTGTCTCATTATCCTGTTGTGCCGGGAGCACTGGGTGTTGCTGAAGATCCCTGAGGATGATTGTAGATTAGAGCAGAGAGGAGGATACCCTGCACCAAAGCATGTGTGATGTCTGCAGCATCCATCATCGTGCGAGGTGGAAGCAGGCAGTGGTACCACCACTGCACCTCATGTCTCCTCACTCCGCTGAGATCAGCACCAAGTGACTCCCCAGCATCGACGCCCTGAGGCATTTGTGCCTGCAGTGCTGGTCGGGAGGTCTATACCTGAGAAAGGTCTTTCTCTTGGATGGAATACTCTTTGCTGCTCACCTGCTGGAGCCTCCCTCGCCCTGCCCCCTTCACAGAGCATACGAGGACAATAGAGGTACAGCTGGAGAGAACTGGTGCTTTTCTGCAAACTGCAGCATCCTGTGTTGGGTAACCCTGGCAGACCCCAGCCTCTGCTGGTTTTGGCCAAGATGGGAGCTTTTGTGTGACTGTGCAGACTGTAACTACCAAAATGCGCAGTATTTATACAGCGTATTCTCATATCACTTTCTATAGATTTATTTCAAAAGGACCCATGCAAAAGGCTAGCCATAATCTGGAATTTCTGACAAGTTTTGTTGCTGTGTTACTTAACGTTTTTTCAAATACCACTGTGTGAGCAGGTGGCGCTTGCAGTCGGGTTGGGCAGTCAGGCTCCCGGCTGTATCATTGCTGTAGGAGACCGCAACAGTAACTTCTCCGCTAGCTGGGCTGCTGAGGTGGGGACTAGCGCTGGTTGGATTTTCTGGTCCGCTCAGCCTTCTCTCTTGTTTTATCTCAAATAGGGTGCGAAAGCTTCTGAATTGTGCAAATGGACTTATCGTCTGTAGCTGTGTGACAGGCAGCTCGTGTATAACAGCCTGGTGCACAAGTCCTTCGGAAACTGTTTGCTTCCATGGTTTCCCGTTTGTTATTCATGGCGTTTGACTGCCTGGCTGAGCTGTGTAGGTCTCTCTCTGCTCCCTGACAATTTTTTTTCAGCAGGAGAAAGATGGTTTTTTGTCCGCCGTGGATGAATACGGGTATTCATAAAAAGCACAGGCTGTCCAGTCATGCACATAAATAAAAATCCATTCAAGATAACGATGATGAAATAGGAACATAACATGAGTCGGATAGATCGTCTTCTGTAAATCCAGATAATAGTGAAGTCTGTAGAATCTACTTAATTTAGGCCCTGGTCCTGCAAGCATTTATCAGTGTGTGAATACATTTATGTAGCACTGTTGACTTCCAGATGACTGCTCAAGTTTATAAGATTAGTCCAAAGGCTATGGAATAACCAGAGTCATTTTGTTAAATCTCATCTATTTTAATGTGTCAGCGTCTTCAGGCTGTGGTCATATGTATTTTTGTACTTCGTAGGCAGGGGAAGGCTGTCCCAGAGGTGAGTAACTGTTAATTGGAAACTTGCAAGTTGTGAGCGCAGGACCCGGTGCTGCTGCTTGAGTCTCAGCAGTAGGAAAAAGAAGGTCCTGGAAGAGAAAGTAATGTTTAACTCTCATGTTTCAAAGTCTTATAAGAGTGAATACTTTCAAAACTGTGAGGCAATCCAGAACTAGCCATGGCTTTTTATATTTCCTATTGGAGGTCAGCAGGTTGGCTGACATTTCATAGTGCATGTAGCTTATTGCAAGGTTCAGATGTGAAACTTCTCATAAAGAAATACCTTTGGGTTTGCCATCAGGAAGAAAACTTTGAATAGCTTGTTTGGCCTCATCCACAAGCTAAAGCAACCAAAGAAAAAAGGCTTTGGAGCTAAAAAACTGCTTAAAACCACTTTGGTAGACAATTGAATTATTGTTTTTATTTTTTTTTTTGAAGAAGAGACATTTAAAGCCTGTATATATTAAATACAATGTCAATGAATGTTGATTGTCATTTATAACTATACTGCCTTTTGATACGTTGGAGACTTGTCTCTCAGTAGAGACTGAGCAGGGAATGATGGTCATTCCTGCACCATCATTGTTGGTGAACTGGCTGAAATGTGAAAGTCCAGATGTCTCTTTAGGGAATGGTCTCGTGCTGTATCGTGTACATGTGCGTTACCGGAATTCACGTCTGAATTGATTCCATGCCCGTGAAAAACAATGTATAGCTGAGTTGTAATGGAAACCTGGATACAATGAATAACAAGAGAAGAACTTGAAGGGAAAGAATGAGAACAGGAAGTCTAATCTTCAGCTTTTCTATATATAGAAAACACCTCAAGGGTAAGCACATACTGTTTTGTATAAATACATTTAAAATGTGTTTTGTAGGCACATATTTTCAATGTGTTGTCATGATTGGAAACACATGTAGACTCTGAAAAATTATGTGAAGCATGCAGAGCTCTTGCCCATGCACATAAGTAAAAGCTATGCACAGTGTATACGTGTGTAAATATTTAGCTGGAGGAACAGCCACATGAGAACTACTTCAGAACAATCCCCAAGTCAGGAAGCCACAAATTATAGGTCTGAAATTTACCACATTGGCATGTCTACATAAATAAAACCAACTGGAAAGATAGGAGGGAGGAAAAACACATTTACAAACAGTATCAGATTAGAGAAGACGAAAACTGCTAAACCCTTTTCTTGACTCTAATCAGAAGGCAGGAAGATTATTACAGGCGGGAGCTTGCAGACTTCAGCTAAACAACTTCCCGGCTCTGAGTTTGAGTTTTGATTTTTATTTACGTGTATGCATGCAACCGGAGCTTTACACATAGTCATTATTTTGACAGAGGCCAAGAGGAGGTATGGTTGTATTTGTTTTTCCCCTTTCCAGGAACGTTACCATCATTTTACTCCCTCTTTATCTTTGCCAGCTCTTTGGGATGGGATGATGTCATCTTCTTTATCTACCTAGTATCTACCATGATGAGGCCTTGATCCTGACCAAGGGTGTTGGCTGTTTCATGAGTGTTGAATTGGGAAGCAGCCATAGGAAACCTGTACTTCTATTGCAGACAGCAACACTTCAGCTAGAGTAAATACAACTGATACTTGTAAAACCACCGAGACAACTGCTAGTTATCACAAGGCCTTATACAGGCATTGGTACGTCAGTCCTCTTCCAGTCCTCCCACCCTTAACTTATGCCGGAGCAAGCTCCCAGAGCTTCTCTCCCCACTCAGTTGTGAAACTTGCAACTGAGCTGCAGGCGGGCTGCTGGAGGCTCGGAAAAAGTAGCTGCCCGGAATGATCGCTTGCTTCTCAGACCCAGGTCTTCCTGGAGCTGGATAAGGACAGCAGGTAAAATACAATCCTTTGAGCTGAGGAGTAGGAAAAGGGGATGTCACTAGATCTGAAGAGAGAAAGCAGAGTGACTGGTGACTGTGTGTGTTTGTCTGGAGTTGCCTTTTCCTTCTGTCTCTCTGAAGAGAATCACTGAGCAGAGGTGTAACTGCCTCTGGCGTGGAGCATCCCCACATGGTAGAGAAAGTCTGGCGCTCGCCTCATCTCCCAGTTGGGTCTGGGAGGTCTGTAGCACGACTGGCGAGAATGTAGCAAGGACTGCTGCTTTTCCACATGCAGACTTCTGGGGCTTTGTCCATGTCCTCTGCTTCACCATCTCGGAGGATGTAATGGAAGAGGAGGAGAGGGGAAAGCATTAAGTAAGTTGGGGAAACTCCCTTATTATCTAGCAATGTCTGAAACTTAAATGGGGGTGGGGGAGTAAACGCAAGTGTTTTCTCAAGACCGCGTGTCATGAAACTAGAATTGAACACACAGGTTCAGTTCTATCACCTGGCTTCTCTGGAAAGGAAATATGAGGAGTTTATTCTGTAAGCGCCTGGAAGCTGGAGGCTTGGTGCAGGGAACTCTCTTGCTACAGGAGAAGGATCGGTAGGTTTAGAAAGTTTAGTTCTATCCTTAGGCTCTACTGTTGGAGATCATAAGTGGACGCTGCATATGACCTTAAGGAAAATGACTGTGAAGAATGCGTTGGCGTAAATGTTGCTACGTGTCAACTCCTGGGAACTGGAGTGTTGGTAGGACCTGGACCAGAGGTGTTTCTGTGAGAGGGCACCTCCTGTTCTGGCACCGAGAGCTGACATCTGTGTTATTGTAGCTATGGCATTGTAATCAGCTTTATTAACTTGAAATCATGAGAGTTTGGTCAGCAATTGGTAAGAGGTAAAGGTTATCTTTTTAGTTCCTCTGGTTGAAAGGCTAAGTCCTGCTATCAGTGAGGTAGATTGATCTCAATTGGCATCTAATAACAAATACTTGTTTTGGGTGGTACCTGGGGACTGCAGTCCCCACAGCTGCGGAGCTGAAGTTCCTTATAGTGTTTAGTGGATTTATGTCTGCTCTTCACAGTGCTTCCATCTGCAGGAGAGCACAGCCGTGTCTTTCCTTGGGTGATTTGGGGAACTGAGACAGAGGTAAGCCAAGTTTGCTCAGCACTGCAAAGCAAATGGGGGAATGAAAGCCCTTGAATTGAGCTCTTCTACAGCTGGGCTGTCTTCCCTGTTGTCAGTCTCTTAACTATTCAGTGGCTGTGGATCATTCAGTAGTACATGGTGGTGGTAACTACCAGTTATTCAGTCCTTGAAATGACCTCTGCTTGATGGGGTTCCTATGCCTGCAGAGAATTTGTCTGAACTGTATTTAATGAAGGACATGAAAAACTTAAGCCTGCAAATTAGCACTGGGAAAAACATCCAGTTCGATATTTCTCTGTCCAGAAAGAGTTTCAATTTTCTGTTAGGATTTTGATCTGTTTGGAGTGATTCCACTTTTTTTTTTTTGCACTAATAGAAGTGGTCAGGGACTAAATTTTATTTCTGTTTAAATCTTCTGGGTTAGAATGCACACAGTTGTCCTTACTGAAGAAGGGGGAAGGAAATGGTTTGATCTGTGGGACGGAAAAGTTGTGTAAGGAGAGGCTCAAGGTTGGTGGTTTGCGATGTTTCCACTGCCCGCTCCATTGTGCGTGGTCTCTTTGGGGACAAGATACACGCACTGTTGTCCCCCTCTGCAGCAGAAGGCTGAGCTGCGGGAGGGGGAGACTCTGCTGGGTTGTAATCATTGGAACAAAGCTGTTATCCTCGACAGATGTTGGTAGAGTCAGATTTATATGTATGTGGTAATTCTTTCAAAATATTTTCCTATGTATTTCCCCAAAGCTTTTTAACTGTATGTAAAGTTCCTTTTAGATTTCCCTATATGTGATAAGGCAGGATTGGGAAAGGACGCTTGAATATTTAACCTGACTACCATTCAGGGGGTTAAAAATTGGTTATAACTAGTACTTTCTTGAATATCTTGTACATCTGTAATCTCTAACATCTTACACAACTGAGTGCTGTTCCAGCATAACCATGCTTCTATCGTGCTTTGATTAGATGGAGCTGATACACAGAAACTAGATGTCTTATTAGACTCTCCTTATCTCAGAGCGTAAGAGGTCCAAGGGAGCCTCCCACCGAAACCTGAGCCCTGCATGCAAGCGCGGGTCCCTACTTCCCTCTCTGCTGGAGGAGGTCATCCAGCAATTCAACCCAGTGGCTGGACCAGGAAGTGTGCTGCGGATACAAATCTTCCATGGTCCAATGTGTAGTTAATAGTTAAACACTCTATGGCTGGTGGAGGCTGGGTCAAATTTTTTGTGTGGGGTTAGGCTATAGAGAAATCGTGAACTGCTGCAGTTGAGTGTTTCTGGCAGACAGCCTAAGGGATGGGATAGAAAGGCTTTTGTAAATACACCGATGCAGAAATGTACGCTTAATGTGTGCGCGCAAATACATAGCATTTATTATGCAAGTAGCTTTGCATAGCAGGAGAGGCGAGCAGCTGTTCTGCATATGGCTGGGGCATGGTGCTGCTTCCCAGCAGAGCCCGTCCCCTGCCCCCTCCTGCTGGGTGCCACCAGCTCCTGCCCTCTGCTGCCAGGTGCCACCAGCCCCAGAGCATGGCAGCAGCACCCTGCTGCCTACTGCAGCCTCCCTGGCTCCTGTGGCTGCGCAGGCACTGCAGGGGGGGCAGTGCTCCGAGCCCTGGCCTTCTGGTGAAGTTCTTGTTGTTTTTATTATTATTATTAATCTTCCAGCTCAGAATTTCTCAGAAAGCGAACATCAGCACTTAATCTATAGGGATTTTCCTTCTGAGGGTGAAGAAAAGCTTTCAATTATAAGGATTGTTTAGTAGGAAGCGCTTGTTGAGAAGAAAGAAAACATCCTAGATAAAATTTTAATTCCAGATGTCAGTAACGAGAAATGAGGTGGTTAGGGGGAATGCCAAAGAAAGCATTGCATCTCTTTATCTTCATTAGGCTAAACAAGTGTAGCTCTATTACTGTCGATACCATAAATGACTCCTTCCTGGAAAGATTAACAAGCCAAGCTATAAGATAAGAGTCTTCAGGTGAGCGTAAGCAATGCATGGCAGCCTGGTATAAGATGTAAAAGCCACTCTTCAGGAGGAACCACAGTGACTTCAAGTTCAGCATCAGTCTGGTAGTTAGGAAACAAAATAAGGTAATTTTAAAAAGTGGACCAAAATTATATGAGAACGTGTGTTGAGAGAAAAATGAGGAACAACTAAAAGGATAAACTGTTTGAAATGCCATCGAGACTATTTAAATGTGCTGTTACCAGAAACTAAGAGGAAACGTTTATCACCTGTCAAGAAAGATTTAAAAAGTACCAATGATAAAATAAAAAAGGTAATATGTATAAACAGTGAATTACAAGAGTCTATCGGAAATCAAAAGACTTTTTCAAAAAATAGAAGTCATATCTTATTGGAATTGCATGGCAAGGTCTTGGTAGCAGATGGGCTACAGGGCCAACTTCTGTGAGAAGCTGTCCAATAGAGCCAATGCCACCGGCTCCAAGATGGATCTGCTGCTGGCCAAGGCTGAACCAGTCAGTGACAGTGGCAGTGTCTCTAAGAACATATGTAAGAAGTGGGGGGGGGGAAAAACCCACCTGGGTAATTGCAGCAAGAAAGAGGAGTAAAGGTATGTGAGAGAGACTACTCTGCAGACACCCAGGTCTGTGAAGAAGGAAGGGGAGGAGGTGCTCCAAGGGTTGGAGCAGAGATTCCTCTGCAGCCCTTGAAGACCATGGTGAAGCAGGCTGTCCCCCTGCAGCCTCTGGAGGTTAGTGGTGGAGCAGATATCCACCTACAGACTGTGGAGGACGCCACGCCAGAGCAGGTGAATGCCTGAAGGAGGCTGTGACCCTGTGGGAAGCCTGTGCTGAAGCAGGCTCCTGGCAGGACCTGTGGAGCTGTGGAGAGAGGAGGCCACATTGGAGCAGGTTGTGGCCCCGCGGGGAACCCACGCTGGAGCAGTCTGTTCCTGAAGGACTGCACTCCATGGAAGGGACCCACACTGGAGTAGTTTGTGAAGAACTGCAGCCTGTGGGAAGGACTCATGTTGCAGAAGTTCCATGGAGGACTGTTTCCTGTGGGAGGGACCCCACACTGGAGCAGGGGAAGAGTGTGAGGAGTCCTCCCCCCGAGGAGGAAAGAGTGGCAGAGACAACGTGTGACGAACTGACCACAACCCCTATTCCCTGTCCCCCGGCGCTGCTCAGGGCGAGGAGGTAGAGAAACCAGGAGTGAAGCTGAGCCCAGGAAGAAAGGAGGGGTAGGGGGAAGGTGATTTTTAAAATTTGGTTTTATTTCTCATTATGCTACTCTGATTTCTTTGGTAATAAATTAAATTAAGTTTTTCCCCAGTCGAGTCTGTTTTGCCCGTGATGGCAATTGGCAAGTGATCTCTCCCTCTATCTTGACCCACGAGCTTTTCAGTATATTTTTCTCTTCTCTGTCCAGCTGAGGAAGGGGAGTGATAGAGCAGCTTTGGTGGGACATGGCATCCAGCCAGGGTCAACCCATGACACATCTTAATAGAGTAAAATGGAAAAGACCGTGAGTTCTGGTAAATAGTTGTTAGTCTTTTTGGTTTGATTGCTAAAGTCATAAAAAGGGGGGACACACCAAAATCCTTTCACATCATTAGAAACAGAAACCAGAGAAAGATTTTGGTACTGTTCGAGTTGTAAAAGAAGCGGGAAAAGATGACAAGACCGTAAGAAACAGTGTTAAATGAGCCCTTGTACTAAATGTTTCTAGATGAGAGCCTTTTTGTGTGAAAGAAATCTAAGGAACTGTCTCAAACTGAAATACTATAAGGATACCCTTCCAAACAAATAAGTAAAAAAGGTTGATAGATCACCAGCCTTTGGCAACTGGTGGTATTGATGCAGAATTCTAAAGCAATTGGGAAAAGGAGATTTAAATTATATACCACAGTATATAATTTACTGCCTGAATTAGTCTGAGTACCAAAGTGTTGTGGTTTCAGTTGGGATAGAGTTAAGGTTTTTTTTTTTTTTTATTAGCAGCTGGTGTGGTGCTATGTTTTGGATTTGGGATGAGAAATACTTTTGATAGTGCACTGGTGGTTTTCGTTGTTGCTAAACTCTCAAGGTCTTTTCTGCTCCTCACACCACCCACCAGCGAGCAGGCTGGGAGCGCACAAGAAGCGGGGAGGGGACACAGCCGGGACAGCTGACCCCGACTAACCAAAGGGATATCCCATACCATGCAACATCATGCTCAGCGTATAAAGCTGGGGGAAGGAGGAGAAATGGGAGTCGTTTGGAGTTATGGTGTTTTGCCTTCCCAAGAAACTGTTAAGCATGGTGGAGCCCTGCTTTCCAGGAGATGGCTGAACACCTGCATGCCGATGGGAGGCAGTGAATGAATTGTTTTGCTTTGTGTGTGCGGCTTTTGCGCTACCTATTAAACTGTGTTTATCTCAACCCGTGAGGTTTTTTTTTTTTTCCCCACTTCTACTCTTCCAGTTCTCTCCCCCATCTCAACTGGAGGCAATGAGCGAGCCGCTGTGTGGTTCTAGCTGCCAGCTGGGGTTAAACCAAAAAACGAAGGAACAGAAAGTGGCAAATTAATAACCAGCTGGATTCACAAGTATCAAGTGAGAGTAGTCCTAACTTTGAGTTTTTTGGGGTGAAGATGACATTCTTCATAAACCCGGAGTTCTTTGGATTAATGAGCGAACCTGAGCTAAAGGTGCATCCAATTGATACAGGATGTGATGCCATAGGTGGGTTAATTCAGGTCAGGAGTGCACTTCTGAAGCAAATCTCCTGATTATTCTCACTTATCTCACTGTGGTTCACACGGTAGACTGATCTCACATTATACGAAATGAGGAGCTAATCAGTCCATGAGATTAGACTATGGCTACCAACTTGCAATACTTACATGCGTGTCAGATCCTTGGCACCACCTATTTTGCTCTACAAATTCGTCATTGTTGGCCTATTGTACTACTTGCCCATGTATGTGTCGGTGCAGTGGACTCGGATTTCCAGAAGTCTTTGGGCAGGAGTATTGTCAAAGGCTTGTGACAGCTAGATGGCTACAGTCTTTTGTGGGTTCAGAGATAATTAAAAGGTGCGAAGTCAAGGTCAGAAACAAGGTACAGAAAAGGGGAACTAGGGTTTCAGTACATTGGTACTCCTCAGCTTGAAAAAGAGGATTGAGAGGTAATGCGATAGGGTCTGCCAGTTATGACTGGCACAGAGATGGTTACAGGGCGGCAACGAATACTCATTTTTTCATAGGAAAGCTGATATGCACCATTTATTTAAAACAAACAAACAAAACCCCCAACAAAACAAAAAAATCCCCAACAAACCTGACAATACATTGAAGCAAAAAGGAAGTACTCTTTTCCACACACCACACAATTAAATTGTGGGAACTGGTGTGGATTTTATTTTGCTGAATGTATAAATGGGTTCAAAAAGCGAGGACAAAAGTTTATGGAAGGAGAGGCTGTTGACAGCTCTTGTATACAATGAAGCTGTGCAAATCTTCCTTCAGGATGTGCCTAGACTGTGGAATGGCAGAAGTCCCCATGGAGGCCTCGCTTTACATTATCTCTATTTCTGTGCTCTCTATTTTGACAACTGCTGTTGTCAGAGACGGGGTCTGGGATCACCTTTACTCTGACCCAGTTCTGAGCATGAAATAAAAATTCCACTTTTATTTTGCTTTCAAACCTGACATGTAAGTAAATCAGAAAAAAAAAATCCGTGAGATCAATTTTCTTCAGCTTGTTATCGAAGATACAGGTGCTTCACCTCTTCATCCCCTTGGGACACCCGTATTATCCATACTTCTTTTTCTATAGTAGCCTTGGGTCAAGTACACTGCAAAGTGTCAGGGATGAAATCTGGACAAGTATGTTCTTCTCGAAAAACATTGCCTTGCAATGGCCAAGGAAGCTTGCTTTAATTTTGGGGATCCTGCTGGTGCTGTGAAGACTTGCACAGGACCTCTCAGCCTCGTGCACCACCTCTAACCTCACTTGCAGAGTCTTGCTGTAGTATCCAGCTGTGGGAAATGCCTTGCTCATACTGCCTCTGTGTCAGCGTCGGGAGTGTTGTTGCCCTGGACGTTTGGGCCAAAGCTCAGTGGTAGCAGGGAGGTGGCTGGTGGGGCGCGGGGCAGGCGGAGGGGTGTTTTGCCAAGGACTAAGACAAGCAAGAATGCCTGTAGGGGGTACCTTGGTAGTTTCTGACTGTGGGAAGCACCAGGGACGTTACAGCTGTCGTTACAACTATTGTAGCGGGCTGTACCACTACTTTACAGTGATGACACTGGGGAAAACATGCAGAGCTCCTCAGTGAGCTGAAACTGGAAGACCAGGCAGAAACTGCCTGGGGGGCTGTGGAGAGCTCCTCAAAAGGCACAGTGCTCTTCTAAGTTTCAAAGATCCTTTGAACTCTTCAGCAAAGAACTCGTGCAGGCTCTTGGAGAAAAGGCAAGTGGCAAAGCAGGAATCTGTCCCACTGGCTTGTCTAATCACATCTTCTCTTTTGCCTTCCATTTCCTCTTTTTCACTCTTTCTGTAACCATTCACCTTTGTTCCCCTTCATCTGTTTTTTGAATAGACAAGGAATTCCTTTATAACTGGAACTGTTGGAACTGAAAATATAATATGTGAGCTTGAAGTGTTTGTTGAAGTACTCTTGTGCCCAAATCCTTGCATGAGAAGTTATTTGGATCTCAGCAACTTTTTATAGCTGTGGAACAACTCTGTAGGAGTAGTGGTGGGGTGGAGGAGCTCCGAGCCCTGCTTGAAGTGTTGGAGGACAGTGTGTGGCAATGCTACTGAGTCACACCAGCCATGGAGGTGGAGAGCAGCAGAAGGGCTCTTCCTCTGCTTAATTTCAAACAGCTTGAATCTCGCAGCTTTCAGAGGAGCTTGCCCAAGTACTGGTCAGTTCCCATATAAAAGGAAAATAAATTCTGCTGGTTGGTGAGGAGCTTGAAAGTTAGAGTTGACGATACCGTAGATAACATTGTCTTTTTAACCAAGGAATATTTGGAAGACTTCTCTGAGAGCTGGTTAAACAATTGCTCCCTTATGACAAAGCAGAAACCAGTGGCATATTTTCAGGGTACCTGCACAGGAAGTTTTCAGTGCCTTTGTACAGAATTGCTGACATTAACAATGTAAAAGTGTTGGTAGAGGTGTCACACAAGTTCTTAGGGTTTTGCTTGGTTTTGTTTAATCAGAGTACAATCTAGTACTAACATTTTCATGTTCTGCATCTATACAATGGGCTCAACACTGAGCCATCTCCCTTAAGATGTTCAGAGATCTCCAGATTTAGGTCTTTAGTAAAGTGAAGTGCCATGTTGTGGCACACGTGAACCTAGAAGAAAAATGACTTGGTAAAAAAGGAACAGTGAGTCCCAATTACATTTCTTGAAGCCTAGTGCTTAGGTACTATCACAGGAGCCTATTCAAGAGAGAGAGAGAGATTTTAACCACTAGACCACAATGACTCAAATGTTTACTAAGATATATCGCATAATGTTTTTATTCCCTTCTCTCACCTTATTATGACTGACTGTTGATGATGAAAAATGCAAATAAGCTGGGGGAGTGGAAGAAGGTAAAAATAATAGCTGAGTAGAAAGAGTGACTGGAGAGCATCCTTCACCCTCCTCATCCTGGTAGGTTTGTTGCTGTGCCGGGGACAAATGCTGTGGGGGAGGAAGAGAGAGAAAGAGGAAGTAGCAATTGCAGACACTTTGCAACCTCAGCAGAAAATACTGAGGAGAAACAACAAACAGGCAGCTGAGGTCGGCTCTCTTCCTGGTGAACATGTCGGTGTCGCTGCATTGACCTCTTTTGCTCCTTGGAGGTGTGAGGGCTCAGCAGCCAGCTGCCCTCATCCCAAGGAGGCGCACAAAGGAAAAAAAGCCAGGAGGGAATTTGATTTTGGGAAATTCAATGAATACAAATGAATCCAGATGATGTGTATATACCTGATGATAGCATCATTTGAAAAGCCATTATTTGATAAATAGAAGTGCAAACAAAAAGACCATGGTATGTCAGCCTTTTCTTACCAATGTTTCAAAAATTGACTTTCTGCGAAGTAAAGATTTTTGAAGGTTCTGCATTTCAAATGGCTGTATCATGACACTATTTGAATTTAAATGCGGCTCCTATGACCCTAAATTATGATTGAATTCAATGTACTCTCAGCAACTTATATACAAAGTTTACTGAGTAATTGTTGATGTATTGTGGAATTTGATGACACAAGTCAATGGCTGCATTGGCTTTTTATCTAATTATCTTACCCCTGGAATGGGACATCCCTCTTTTGTGTTCTTTACAAGTAATTAGATAGGCTAGCCTTAGGAAGCTTAAAGCACAACTCTAGAGTTACTTGAGAAATAGATCTGAGATGATACGTGAAAATAATGATTTTTTTTTTTTCAGAAGACTCTCGAACACTTTAAAATGTTTTTATTTTCAAGAAATATACTAGTTTTTCACTTTTAATTTTTGCTTTTCCAAAATGACCCTGTGTTTGGAATAGAAACATTTGAGTGAGAATGCAAAAAATATGTCTTGCTGATTTTTTTTTTCCTGTTTAACTAGTTTTTTTCTTCTCAAGAAAATCATTACATCCAGCAGCTCCCCTCTTTTCTTAAATAATTTTTTAAACATGAAATAGTTGTATAAAGGTCTTAATCCTTTTTCTGTCTGTGAAAAAACATGCTTTAAAAATTTTAAGTTTGGATGACTTGACAGAACAGATGAACTGTATGAATGAGGTAGAAGGATGTGTTGGCTTAGTGAGAAAAGAAAATTCCTAAAGGAGTGTATTTTTGAAGGTGTATAGTCTCAGTTTATTACCATAATCCCTAACAGTGTTATTTTGTATTTGAATTTTAGCATAGATTTTTACACATGGAGAAGAGAAGGCTCCAGGGAGACCTTATAGCGGCCTTCCAGTACCTGAAGGGGGCCTACTAAAAAGCTGGGGAGGGGCTGTTTGCAAGGGCGTGTAGCGACAGGACAAGGGGCAATGGTTTTAAACTAGAGCAGGGTAGGTTTAGATTAGACATTCGGAAGAAGTTCTTTACAATGAGGGTGGTGAGACACTGGAACAGGTTGCCCAGAGAGGTGGTGGAGTCCCCATCCTTGGAGACATTCAAGGCCAGGCTGGATGAGGCTCTGAGCAATCTGATCTAGTTAAAGATGTCCCTGCTGACTGCAGGGGGGTTGGGCTAGATGACCTTTAAAGGTCCCTTCCAACCCAACACACTCTGTTTCTAAGTACACGGGTTTCTCCTAAACTCATGTTTATATTCATACATATCCTGTTTTTTGAAAATATATGCACCTTTCTACTTTTGGGAAGACTTTTTAGTATCTTCACTACAGGTTTGTGGATGATCTGCTAATCAGAAGTAGGTTTGACAGGAATGACAGGCTCACTGCGCTACCCAGGCTGGAGGGAATCTGGGGAGGTCTTGGTCCAACCTCCTGCTCATAGCAGGTTCAGCTGTGAGCTCAGACCAGGTTGTTCAGGGCTTTATTCTGTCGGGTCTTGAAAACCTCCAAGGACAGAGACTGCACAACCTTTCTGGGTGACTGCTCCCACTGCCCTCATGCATAACCAGTCTGAAGCTCTCCTGTTTCAATTTCTGCCTGTTGTGTCTCATCCTTCTGCTGTGCCTCACTGGGAAGAGCCCATCTCCATCATCTTGCTACCCACCTCGTAGGTGGTGGAGGGCTACTGTTAGGTGGCCTCTGAAGCTGTCACTTCTCCAAGATGGAAATGTCTCAGTCCCTCAGCTTCTTGCAGGACAAGTGCTCCAACTCCAACCATCTCGGTGTCCCCTGCTTGAGTTTGTTCCAGTTTGTCACCACCTTTCCTATATTGGGGTGGTCCAAACTGGATGCAGTATTTGGATGTGGTTAAACCAAGCAAAAGGGACAATTATGTCCCTTAATCTCGTGGTTATGCTCCCATCAGTACAGCCCATGATGCTGCTGGCCTTGCAAGACCACCACACTCCCAGTGTATCTGGAACACCCCGTTTCTGTCACAGGGTTAGTGATGAAATTGTGCATGTGAATATTTCCAATGGGAAGCTGTTGCAGCCTCTCTGGCAGGTCAATGCATTTTGAACGTATACAGCCACAACAAGCAGCAGTAGTGTTAATATGACTGGAACTGCTGAAGGCTTTTTATCAGAGATGAAAGGAAAGCAGTGGCATAAGGTTGTGCAAGAAATGACTTTGAAGCAAAGAGTGGGATTTAGGATTCTGTACATATGTTAAACTCCTTGATTAGTATAGTGCTGCAATAAACCCAGTGTCTAATGTTCAACTTCAGCAACCATTTGTTTTCAAGATGTTAAAGCAATTTTCTGGTTACTTTAAAGATGTTCTGTTTTCCTTTTCTGATAATGCTGTCATTATAAAGATAGCTAATATACTGCCCTCCCATGAAACAGTTAATCTGGAAAACTCCAAACACTTTAGAGGTATTAATTAGTAAATTTTCATAACATTCCTCCAATGTAGGTAATTACTGTGTACCTCCTTTAAAAGTGTGGCAGTAAAGCTATGAAAGTGGTCGGTTCAAAGTCAAGTGGCAAGTCAATGCCAGAGTCAGGGCCGGAGGCTCCGAGTGCTCATTCCCTGCTCAAAGGCTGCCAGCCCCATGTCATCCATCAGCATTTTAGTCTCAAAGTCTCACACTGGGATTTAGCCAAGTGGTAGAGGTAAATATATATCTGATTTCCTCTCTTTTGGTTTTGCAGATAGGTCTCCCTCAAGGCTGACTTGATCTGAGGGAGAGAGAAATACAAGACTGAAGTGATGTGCATAAAACCCCACCGTTCTCTTAACACCGCAGTGTTCAAGGGCTGCTTAGTTCTCTCAGTTTCAAATGCACTTCATCATGTCAAACAAGTTAAAATAGAAAAGAAACCTTACAGAGTAAGCGCGGAACATCTTTACTGCTTTGAAGGAACACTTTGTGGTAGTGGGAGTTGGTAGCTTTCAATCATAAAAGTTAAGTGCCAGCAGCAACTGGTTTGCATGTAACAGATGGGTATGGCAAATATGAATCATATTGGCTGATAGAGACTCATCTCATCCCACTTGTGGTCTCCGCAGCCTGGGGCAGAAGTCGTGCAACCAGTAGGGTTCGTTGGTAAGTGATGTGTAATCTGCTTTCAGTGGCTTTCCCATATCTTGTGGTACATTCATCGGTTACTTAGTTGGCTGAATAGGCAAAAGAAGGATCAGATGGTACCATATTTTCCTGTTTGCAAGAAATAGACGCTCACACAATGTTTTTCAAATGAAAAAGACAACAGTGCCTAATGGGATTCCATTGCAAATAAGCTGTGAACTGGGTCACTTCTTTTCTGATTCCTGTGACAACTGCTACTCGGCTCAGGGAGAAAATACAGATTCTATGTCTTGAAATTTTAACCAGACAGATGTGTTTTCCCCTGCGCAATGCTCAGATCCAATGGATTTATTTGAAATCTGCTGTAGGAACACAATGGAAAAGTAGTTTAACCTGCCTGTTTTCAGCAAGCCCTACTGTTCTCGTCTCTGTGAGCTGCCCTCATGTTCCTAGTACATACGATTTTCGTTATTCTGCTTCCACAATCCTTTGCTTCCTCACAGGAAGCTTGCCAGATAAATGGGAATTAGGAATTCCTAAATTTTTGTGGTTTCACCCCCCAAGTTTTCTTGTGTCTTTGTAGCTGTGTTGGCAAGCTGTCAAGGACTTGGAAGTCCCTTCAGAAATCTCTCTTCTGCTCCAGCCTCCCCCACCTCCCTGGATGGAAGCCTAGTGATTTCTACAGCCTGTATTTGCACGATTTTATGCATAATTTTTTAACTCTCTGCATCACTCATCCTACTGAAACTTTTTTTCCTGTCATGTGCAGCACCTGCCTCAAAAGTTAGTGAAGGTCTCTTTACTCTTTGTCACTGCTGTGGCCATAAGAAGCTAGTAAAACTGAGAGAATAATTTTCTTATGCTGTGAAATTTGCTGTGTAGGTTTCAACCTAATGTTCCTGGAAATTACCTCATTTACCGCTCTTTGCACATAGTGAATCACTATTTGCCCTGCTTCACAGAGTAATATTTTCAATTCTGCACCAACTTCCATGCTCGGCTTCCAAATACTGTGCTCAAACCCACTTCCTTCTGTCCATTTTGTTTATCACCTTCAACTGCTTGTTCCTTCCCTTCTTGTTTTATATGACCAAGAAAGAGCTGTATTTTCCCTATATAAATCATAATTTTAAATATTTATGTTGAATCCCTTATCAGTTGTGCCACCCTCCAAAGCATTGTTTGTTTTAAAATCCATCTTCCTACAAGACCTTTTTTTTTCCTGGCAATTCTCTGCCATTCTTTGCACTCTTTGCTATTTACTCTTACAGAATTCCTTCTATTGTTTGTTGGCGATGGTTATTTTACACAGTATTCCACACAAAACTGCCACTGATTTAAACAAAAGCATTCTTAAATCCATTATATTATTCACCATTCCCTTCCTCATTTGTCTGAACATTTTGTTCTGGTTTTGACCACAGCTGAACGTTGAGCAGAAGCTGCCTTTGAACATGTCGTACACCTCCTCTATTAAGTTTGTTTGCAGCAACAGGGCTATTAAGTTAATCAGTTGAGTATTTTCCACTTCAAATGTTATCAATGGAAATTTAACAACAAAGGTACATATACTTACTTTTTTTCTTACTGTGTATCTTCAAGTGATACACTGGAAAGAAGTCTTTACAGACATCACCTTACCTATGGGTTGGAAAAGTGGAAAATTACTTTGTTGGTAAAGGGGGTGGGGAGGAAGAGAAAGCAACATAAAATAAGTTTATTAGCATATTCTGAAGGATATACGAACGCTTTCCAATGCTGGTGCGAAGTACCATATGCATGCAATGTGAATACCAGTCACTGAAGTGTGACGCATTACATAGTCAATAGCTAAAAAGTAAATCAGAAGTGGAAAAGTTTAAAAAAAAAAAAAAAAAAGGAAAAAAAGAAAAAAAAAAAGGAAAGAAAGAAGAAAAAAAAGACGTGCAGCCATTATGGAAATTTTCCTCAGATTCATCTGTTTGAAGGTGATGTCTGTCTTGGTTGGAAGCAGCTGAGGATGTGGCTACTCTCTCCTGCTTACACTGGCACGAGCTCTAAGGTGGATGGACTATGACTGGATTGTACTGGCATGTCGCCCTCCCACAAAAGATTCATCTTTGTAGCAAAATATCCTCTTCTGGGTGCACTGAGGTACTCAAAACAATGCATGTTGCTCAGCGCGAACAAGGCTTTCAAGTTATTCCCTGTAGACTGACATGAGTCATCTGTTTTTTGTGTTCTTGTGATTCTGCCAAGACTACTAGAAAGCCCTATAATTATGACAACTGGCATTCGTGGCATCATCAAGGCCCAAATTAAATTTCTTCTGGGTGTCCTACAGGTGGCACTGTAATTTCAGCGTCATGCATAGTAAAGCATTCAGATCTCTGGATGTCTCCTTTACCTGCCTTTGGACCCTGGAATTTCCCTGCCACAGTGGAGAGAGATCTGAGGAAACACAGGAGAATCCCTAGGCAGCAGCATCCCTCCATCCTGCTTTGAAGAAACCGACCTGTAATATTCCAGTGAGTCAAAAAGGAAAAACTCACTTCAAAGCATGCAATGATCTACCTTATTTTTAGCAATGCCTATCATTTTGAAGAAGCATGAGATTTAACAGAGTGTGTGTTCTGTCTTTTCTGGACTTAATATGATACATGAAATAAATAGAGTTGGGTAGAGAGAGCAATGAAAATTATTTAGATGCTTGTGCTACAATTAGATGTCTATTCCTTCTTGAAGTCCATATACCTGTGGCTGAAACCGTTGAATACACAAGCCAGAAAAGTACCCCAAACAACAAGGCCCTGATTTTTACTTTTCTTTGTTCCCCAAGCCTAGTGAAAATGTAACTTGTAGAAGCGTTTGTCTCATATTTTGAATAAGGCTGTTGATTTTGGCTTGCCATTTCATCAGGTAGTAAAAAAGGAAAAATGGGAAATAAAGATTGTCGAGTTAAAGCTGTTAGACCCATGTGCTCTTCTGCAGACCTTGCTGCCAGCCCTACCCCTGCCTGGATGGTGTTTCCTGGGACACACCTTGCAGGTGACCCAGAAAAACCAAACCGGTAGCGCTTCATGCCCCGTCCTTCCTTTTGTCCCGAGGGCTCCCCGTCCTCGGCGTGGCTGGGTCCAGGCTGCCCGGAGCTCTCGCACACCTCGGGGTGCAGGGTTGGACCCCGGAGGGTCCCTGGGAGACTGAGGCTGAAGGGGTGGTCTGGGGAATCGGTTAGAAACGGAGGCTGCGCTGAGGCTCGGATAGCACGATTTGTTATGGTGCATCTATGATAAGCTTTCTCCTGTCTCCCACAACGCACTCTGAGCCTCTTCTCAGAAGTATTTGATAGCACAGTTTTTAAACAAATTTCCATTTGTGAAAAAAGAAAAAAAAACATTTAAAAACTAGCCATCTGGGAACACTTCTAATTTTTTAGTCCCTTCCCCTACCCCATTTCCACTTGGCTCGGTTCTAGCATTAGTAGTTCTGGCAGGCACAGCTTTTAGCACTCGCTTTGATGCCTGGCTTCTGGTTTGTGTAGTCATGACTTGTAAAAGACACCAGTTTCCTCTTGGGCAATTTCAGCATTGCAACCAATTTCTGTAAGAGTTTCCTCTCTGCTTTGTGAGGTGTGGGAGTTGGCAGGGCAAGCGTGGCTGTTCATCAGAATTCCTTGCTGGTAAGGTTGTGGCTTATTTCTTTCCTCTTAAGTGACAAACAGTAGTTGTTTCTGTCTAATGACATCTACTTTCCTTTTTTTATTATTTTTAAATATGGTTTTAGCTGATGAGGAACAACGCTTACTTGGTACAATAAAGGAAGTTCATGCTGGCAAGTAATTGCCCTTTTTTAAAGATCTTATGCTTCCCCTTTTTTTTCCCCACCTTTAGGTTAAAGAATGCAAATGGATTACTTAAAAATAATGAAATCATTAGAAATAATGGAGTTTATTTGTGACGACAAGTGACAGTGTGTATGTGAATGATTCTTATTTTGGAAAAGTTTAATTCAGTTATGTTTTAAGATTCATCAAAGGACAAGGTGACAGTCTAGTCATGACTGTTTTGTATAAATCAGATATTTGTGAAGACAAGTGTGTAATATGGAAATGGAAGCAATTCCATTATTGATTTTAGGTTCCTAGACAAAAATGTGCAAATCTAGTATCATGTAAAAAGTATTTAAGGTGCGATATGGGGGTTGAATGTAATGTGCTGTGGTGACAACACTCAGCAGATTGATTTCTAGTTTTAATGTGAAAAGAATTTTAGAATACATTAATGTTTTTTGTCGTAGACATGAATTTGTGTGAGTAAAGACAAAGTACTATGTGAATGGGCTTATATATACCATGAACAAAAGGACAGCCCGGATTGAAATCTCCCGTCCTTTGCACCAAAACAGAAACCCCAAAACCCTGACTGCATCTCTGGACTCAAGTTTTCTTCAACAAAACGTGCCCCTGGTGAAAGCTGAGATTAACAGCTTGTTTCATCATTCACTTACTTCCAACAAGTTCTTTTTGGGGTGTAGGGTAATATCTTTCTTTACTGGGCTCAATTCTATTAATTAGATTTCTTGGAAGGTTTATTATCCCTGCTCAGGAACCGCAGCTCAGTTCAGCAGGATTTTCCTGTCTGCCAGTTATGCCAACACTTACTGGTTTGTGACAATTTATAAAGGGGAGAGAAATTTTTGTAACGTCTCATGAAATGGCCCTTCTGTACCTTCCCCTGTGGTGAAATTTTTACACTTTCTAGAGGCAAAAAGTGCCTCTCTGGGAAGGAGAAACTTCCACTGTGCCCCTCTCTTGGCGTTGACTCTGGTGTCCCAGCTGCACATGATTTGACCAACCCTGAGCATGGTGGAGGCTGCGTGCCCTGGGTCAGGGACGCCGAAGGTCCCTGCTTTCAAATGCTGCATCACTTGGACTTTGCCCCACGTGCTGCTTCTCCGCTGCCCCCGAGAGAGAGGTCTTCTCCTCGAAGTGGGGAGAGTGGGTCCGTGCACGCTGCGTTCCAACACCTGCTTTCCATTGGGAAGTCATACTGGTTTTGTAGGTGGGAAAGGTGAAAGGGCACATTAAAAGGCATATTGTATGCAAAAGCGTGCTTTGCAACAGCACCTGTACCAGAGCCAGGAAGAAACAGTGTGCTGGAAAGTTCTGTTTCACTCTATAAATGACAAGAACCATTAATGTCAGGCTGTTGACTTTCACGTGAATTTTGGTGCAAGCTGCTTGCTACTTGTCCCCGTGCATACTGGGAGACATGATTTCTTGCGGAGCTGCCTGGTGGCCAGAAAGCAGCATTTGCATCTCCATTTTTTTGTGTGTGTTTCCCTGCGAGGGTGCAGCAGCTGGGTGCTGCGTGCTCAGCACGGCCCGCTCTCCACCAGTGTCCGTGGAGTCGCTGTGAGGTAGCATCGAACCGTCATGGGCTGAAGAGCTTCCACAGTTGTTAAGATGCTCTCTGTTTTGTCCTTGTTAATTCCAGATGTTTCCCCTTGCCCCCCACATCCATCCCTCCACGCTCCCACACGATCTAGCAAAACTAGGCTTGGTTGTGGGCGAACAGGATGAGGACTGATTTGGATAAAGTTGCAACGGACTGCACAGACAACAGTATTGTGCACTTGCTTGATTCAGTGGTACGGATGCGCAGGCTGCTGCTCAGCAGCTTGTCATGTGGAGGTTCTAGCAGGTTCTCAGTTGGTGGTGGATCCTGAGGTGGGAGCCGTAACCCAGAGAGGGGGCTGTGTTGCTAAATGACAAATTGAATAGTTTCACTATTTTGTGGATGGAACTGTCTTCAAGGGATCACTTAACCGCCTGCTAATGCACCTGGAACTACTTATGGCCCTGGAGAAAGTGTCCTGCCTAATGCAGCACTTATTGCTAATGAAATCATGCTGAGTGTGGTTACACAATCACTGAACAGGGACATGGGCGCTCGGGTAATGTTGCGTGTGAAACCAGACCTGTTGCCCCTTTCTGCGTCTCAGTTTCCCTCTCAGCTGAAGCGGAGCCGTGTTTCTATCTTTGAAGGATTTTTCTGAAAAGCCATACATGCAGTTAAAGGCATAGCTCATCAAAGTGCACATGTGTGTGCACTATGTTCATGCCTTAGTGACGTACATTTCTAAAAATATTTCCCTTCTGCACCCTCCTATGCCCTCTAATTGTTCACTTCTCTTTCCTTTCATCAAGTTACATGCTGGCTGCCCTCCAGTGTCTGCCTCTTTTGCTTTTGCTATGGGGCATCTCTGGCACAGGTCCCGTGAATAGACTCAATTCTTCTGCTACGATGAATGTGTCTGTCCTCCTTTAGCTCTATCCTGCACCTCTGGCTCAGCTGAATCATGCTTTCTCTGTGCATACACTCTCAGTTGTCCCCGTGTTCTTGTCTCTTTCCAAACAGGTCTTGCTGACTGCTTCCAAGGAGAGGGATGGAATGAACAAAGCGACATGGCCTTGCCTCGCCTACTACTTTGTTTTTTTCTCCTGCAGATACGGCTTCCTCCTCTGGGCAGAGCTCATCTTCCTTTGGCTTCCTTGCCTTGCTTTTCCCCAGAACCTCCTCTAGTCTTTCTCCCTTTTCTCAGCTAGTATGTTTTTATTTCTTGTATTAAATATAATCAAGCAACAAAAGTCTCTGTTCTCTGCTGTCATTTTTATCCTGGCACCTCTGATTTTTTCTGAAAATCTCTTCTTAAAACCTTACTGCCTGTGATTCTGTCTGCCGATGGTTCTCCACCTGTTTTCTGAGACACACTTACAAATTGCTTTTCAGAAGGTCCTGGTATACTCCAAACTACTGGCTATGGTCTACTAAAATCCTGTACTTGGATCTATTTTTTTGTCTGCACCTTATATCCAAGTAATTTTATTTGCAAACATCAGTGTGGCTTCTCCCCCTGTAAAGGGCAGATATATTCCTATAACTCAGGGTTTTACTTTTTTTTTTTTTTTTGGACCAAATGTAGAGTTTGGCCAGTCTCTGTGATATGTCTCAGCCTTTAGTTCAACCTAGCCTGATCAACTTCTGCCTCTCCGAAATCATCCTTGCTCATTACTGACAATGAAATTATGGTCCAAGTGCCTTCTTCAATTCTCTGTGTCCTTATTTCCAAGTTATACTTAAATTTTGCACACACTTTCAAATGCCTTCACTCTCCTCTCTCACACAAATAAATTGTCATCCAACTTGTCATTATCTCATGTCACATTTCCTGAAATCTCCCATTCTCCAGCTTTGACAAAAGCAATTTCACCACTTTACATCAATTCAGAAACCAACTGCAGGGATAATTGTCTTGCTCTGCTTCTTTGTTGAGTCTCTCAGCCTATCTGTTTACACTTCTGGGCAGCATCAAACATACTGAGTCTTAGCTCTGATTTTTGAACTCCCTGGGATCCCTCCCTCCCTGGGATCTCTTTCTTACTTTTACAAACATTTGAAAACATTATATCATTATTTTTCGAAGCCACTTGCTATGGCACTAACAGAAACCTTGACAATGTCTGTCCTCAGGCATGCTGAGACCCAACATATGATGCTGATGGCTCTTGTTTCGCTGCTGTCTTGGACTCTGCATCCTCCTGTTGTATCCTGTCTCAAACTGGAAGCTGCCAGGAGCAGAGTTACCTTCTCTGTTCTTCCACCTTCCCACAGTACCTGACACATGGTCCATCATGATGGCAATAAACATACCGCAATCCCTATTGCTAATACTTCAGAAAAGTTTCTTCAACAATATTCTGGGTGGTAATGCTGTAAATCATTTTACATAGTTCCCTGCTTTTTTATGTTGTGTAGCTGCTTCGTTGTCCTCATTCCTTCTTGCAAGGTCTCAGGAGAACTCGTGCTCTTATTCTTGGTGCATCCAAGTCTATAAACTTCTTCCAGGAACAGCTTCTGGATACAAGCACCATCAAAATACCGTACCAGCTGAGTCATATTAATTGTGCTTATTTTCTTTTAATCTAAAGCAAATGCTGCAACTGCTAGGCAATTCAGTTTAGCTTAAATCTCTTTTGTAGTTAGTTAATATGTCTCAGCCGACACATAGTAACTTGCTTATGCGTCTGAGCTTTCTGTAGCTCTCTAACACGGTCTTTAAATGATTTCTGTGGATCTCACAAAGTGCGAGGAGAACGGAGATGGTGTCAAATAGTCACATTTTCTCAGAAAGCAACAGTATGAAGATATTTAGTAAGCAGGAAGCAGCACTCCCCAAATTTGTTATTGAACATCTCTTCAGTTAAGAACAAAATAGGGAATTGGGAGGGGAGAGAAGAGGGGGTGGAATAGGGAAACAGAAATTATTGTTGTTATTATTATTATTATGTACTAGCAATTTAGTGCACTGGAGGAGTTCTTTTCAGGTATGATTTTTGTCTTGTGTCTCTATCTGGAGTCTTGTGCGCTACCGGCACACTTAAAGCACTTTTCCTCCTGCTGAGATGAAGATTGAAGCTTTACTCTAAAGTGACACGAAGTATGTGCCATTGCAGGGGTTTTCTGTCTTCTGGATGCGTTCTCTGTGCCTGCCATAAACTGCATTTCCAGTAAAGATGTGTTGTGGAGATGCAGTCCTAGAAAAACAGTGAATCACAGCAACTTAACTGCGGTCTTAGGTTCCTGCACCACAGAGGAGACATTTTCATCTTGTTTTGGTTAGTTGCTGAGTCTGTAGGGCTTTCTCCAGTTCCTCCACTTTGATAATTTCTGATGAGACCTACTTTCAGATAGTAGTTGCATTCTGGCCTGTTTGTCTCCTGATGGAAACCTTTGGACAGCTTTAGAGACAGTTACTCAGCATGCTCAACTATTTTGCTCCTACTTTTGGGCCATAATATCGCTTTATACTATATCACATTATATTATGTTTGGGCCCTGTAGTGCTGCCTGTGGATGTGGAAGGATGTCGGGTGCTTAGTTAAAGTTTGTATCTTTTCTCCACTGCTGCTTCCTCCTTCTTTCACTTTTAATGAAGTGACACAGTAGGAACATATTGGTTGCACATGCAACACATTATAAAATGTGCTGAAAACTTGACTGACATCCAGTTTGAACAGCTGTTCGACCTTCTGACCTGACTTGCAAAGCCCTGTGGAGTTTCAGCCATGGCTACCTTGCATTCAACATTTCAGTTTTCTTTTATCCTAATATTTGTGTGAGCTCACTTTCTTCTGCAATGACTTGAGGCTTAAACTCTGGTGTGGCAGACATTTAAAAAAAAAAACCCAAAAAAATCCCAAAACCAAACAAACACAAACATTTTGAGAGTGAGTCCTCTGGAACAGTTTGATTTTCTTGTTTGGAGTAGCTTGGATTTTTTCTTCGTCAGTGATCTCAATAAATCACGGATTGATGGGCAAAAGTGGGTCCACTTCAAGAGATGTGGATTTCTTACACCAGCCTTCTTAGGAATTTGAGTGCATTTTATATTATTACTCAATTATACCGAAGTTATAAACTTGAAATTTAAGGACTGTAACAGAATTTGAAAAATAAATATTTTTAAATCAGGACATAATGAACTTTAGACATTTTAGACATGATACTGGGGCTTGATTCCAATTAATGTTTTTGTCATCCTATGTTGTGCTATACGTCTCAGGAAAAAGAAAGATTACCAGAAAAAGGAAATAATATCGTGAGACAATACAGCTGAAAAAAAAGTACTTTTGTCTAATTAGTCAGTTATTAGACTGTTTATCTAAATTGTGTTTTTTGATAAAAACAATTCGCTTCATTTTTTTCGTTATAATAAAGCTTGACTTTTCCTTCAAAGCTCTATATTTTTTAACAAGGTTGTTGTACTTCCTATTTTAAGATCTCTGGGTTTTGGGAGGAGAGCAAAAAAGAATATTTTTTTTTAAATGAAAACATTGTATTCTCTGAGATTCTCTGTGGAAGAGAAGTACGAAGTAGAACTAATGGTAGCTTGAAGAAGAGAAATCACCATGATTATGGTGTTAACTTCTTAGTGAATAAAACTCACACTAGTTGATGGGATTTAAAATTGTCACGTTGGCATGTTAAAGTCATTGAAGTGCGATGCTTATCTCTTTCTCATTTAGACTTTCTTCAAGATATTTCTTCATCACTGAAAAAATTAGTGTAGAATGGACAATAAAAGCTCTTGCCCAGAAAGACGAAGTGCTTACTGGTATTGAGTTGGACTTTTGCATCCAGATGTTCCCCTCGGAGCTCTGTGTGCTCACTGAGGTGTTTCTGGTCATGCCCACGTGTCTGAAAAGGACCATCCCCCATCATGAGACAGTAATTCAGTTGTATTCTGCCATGGATGTGCCTAGAGGAGTTGTATCCAAATCTTTTGATGATCTCTCAATCTTTTGCATGACTTTAACGAGACAGGAGTATTATAATCTTGTTGTGCTCGACAACGCTTGCAAAACAGATGTGCTAAATTATATCTGGTCAGAAGGCAGGAGAAGCTATCTAGCTGCCAACAGAAACAGGATGCATCATGGCACTTACTTGAGTAAAGCCTGAGAGATCGGCTAGGAAGACAAATACACAATTCCTTCCCTGTGTCAGAAAAAGTGTGTGTTGCAAGTTGTGTCCTGGAGTGAGCTGATTTAAACTGAGACAATTTAAATTATGGATGTTTCAAATCCTTATGTTAGCCTCAGACTCTTTAACTGGTATAAATTATAGCTCTGCTGCAATGGGAAATACCAAGCGTGGGGTTGCTTTTCTCCAAGCATTTACTGCTCGTTAATTATTTGTACTACCATGGGGGTTTTGTTGCCAACTTTTCTTGTTGCCAAAATAGCACATGGCATGAGAGGGAAAACTGAAGTAACAATTAAAAATAACTTATTTAAACAGGATCATAAAACTAAGAGTAACTACTGAGTCTGCAATTACTGTAAGCTATACACTGCCATTAAATGGTTGATAATACTAATTTTATTTTGTCTTTATTAATATCTTTTATCGCTGGGAAGTCTTAAAGTTATTTTGTCTATTTGCTTTTCTTATGTAAAACTTGAAAGATATTTGTATAAGAATTAAGTTAAAAAATGGAGGTACACACTCATCTAAATATAAAAGGACCTAAACAGCTGGGTACTGGTTTGGGGAAAAAAAACCCAAACAACCGAGAAGAGAGGAAATGTCTCCTCAGAAGAAAAAGGAGAGAGACAGACAGAGACTTAACATTGTATAAAGTATTGGGGGAGCCATAATGTGGTGGAATTTAAGGGAAAATGTTTGGTGAAATACAGCTTATGACATTAAAAAGAATCCAGATCTGAGAAAACCTGGGAATAGTTCCTGTGAAAGAACAAGTTCACTTTCTAGTTTTATGTAAATGGTTTTACCATATTACTTTCTCCTCTAAAGAAATGCTCACTTCTTTCCTTTCAGATTTTACTACAATGAGGGCAAGCCCCGAGGAAAGGAGTAAAGAAAAGTGTTCATATAAGAAGAAAGTGTCCGATGTAGTCAGAGCTGCATTTGCAGGAGTAACAAATAGTCATCTTTAATGATTTATTTCTGTGTGCAGATGTTCTGGCAAAGGCTATCGTGTTTAAGAAGCAAGAATCGTAGTAAATCCTGAATGCCTAGAGGTGCTGATGGCTGCAGAAAAGTATTGCAGCAATCTTTTGCAAACAGTAATAGTTTTTTCTAAGTTTTATTTCATCTCCCAGGGTGAACCAGCTTGTAATGCTACCCATCTTGGATGAGACGCTCTTTTCATGCTGGTGGGAGGCTATCTTCTAGCAGATATTTCTTGCTATTCTCTTTTTGTGTGGTGTAGCAGGCTTTCTTCCCTTGCTTATTGCAAACATAAGTTAAAGACTGCTGGTAGCAATTTGTCCAGATAATAAGAGTTAATGTGATAAAAAGAAATCCAAATCTACTGCTGAAATAGTCTAGAAGCAGGGAAACCATTAATGATTAACCTGAATTCCCAGGGCAAAATGTTTCTAAGAGCTATGTTTCTACCATTGTTTGAACAATCAGCCATTGGAATAATCTCCCCAGGGAAGTGGTGGATTCCCCAGCATTGGAAACTTTTAAGATTTGGCTGGACAGGGTGCTGGGCCATCTTGTCTAGACCGGGCTTCTCACAAGAAAGTTTGGAGCAGATGATCCTTGAGGTCCTTTCCAACCTGGTATTTGATGATTCTATGATCATATCTTTGAGTTTTTATCCTAGAGGTGATTTTTTTGCTTCTCAGCAGTCCGTATCTGGTCTAACTCAGAACAGCACAGGGCTCCCAGTCACTTGCCCAGCTTCCTGATCTGCCTGTCCTGGACCTTGGAGAAACTTGGTGTTATATACTAGCACATGGACCTGGGTGTTGATTTGAGGGATGGGTGCCGGTTAAATTTCTCTGGAAGAGCTCTGATGTGAGTACTCTGGTTTTCTCTGTTCTCTTGTTCCTGGGGAAATGCCTTTCACCCATGGGGAAGAGAAGACCACATGCAAATCTCTATGGATGACCAGGCTTCATTATAGCACAGGAGCAGTTTCACCTTCCTGGTGCAACCTGCCAGGGCAGTTTTGCTACACCTCTCCCCACTGAAATCGCTCTATTGCATAGGTGATGTTTCTGTACAGTGCATGTATTTCGTGTACTGTGAAGGGTGAAAGAAAGATAAACTCCTCAGTGCTCCTGATCTTTTAAAGAAGGACCAAACAGGACTCTCAAGGCTTCTGTTTCTTGTGAACTATGTGACTGTGGAGTGCAAGTCTTTGACAGAAGAAGAGGCAAGTCCCCAGCCATTTCTTCCTTACTTCGTCCTCATAATCATGATTTTTCTTTACTTCTAAAAAGTTCTTCTCTTGACATTTCTCTGGAAGTGTGAATGCTGGCCTTTTGTATAGAGCTGTTGATATAATGAACGTTGTCTGAGTGGAAGAAAGGAGGAGAGGATTCACATCTAAACTTCAGAGAGTGCAAACAGTAGCAAATTTTTGTGGCCTTTTGTTCTCAAATGCAGGAGCCAAAAGTGTGCTCTTGTTATCCCGAATGTATTGCATTGCACTTGTGGCCAGTTGTAACAGGATTGAATGTCCCTGTTGTATCTCTCGTCAGGCTGGCAGCTCGGGAAATATTGCTCGGGTAACTCTGGTATTTTGGGCATAGGAGAAAACTCCATCTGCAGTGCCCTGGAGGGCAGCTGTAAACATAAGGATGGACTGGTTGGCTTCTGCTCTAGCCTTGGGTCTCCTGCCTCAAATCAAATTAGTGCTGTCCACGAGATGGCTTGGGCAATATGTGGGTGGGGGCTGAGCCCCCCTGCGCAGCGGGAGGCCCTTCCCTGCCCGCGGGCCTTCTGCATCAGAAGCGGGTTTTCATCCCTAAGGCCACTGGAGGGGAAACAGTAAAAATTATCCAAAAGGAAAATGCCACTGTGTGCTGAGGGAAGTGCCACAGAGCCAGTCTGTCGTTGAAATGGCGCGGGGCAGAGCTGGAAGCTGGAGTGTGCCAGGCAGCCTCCCCATGTCAGCGCTACCTGGCAGAAATTTTAGCTTCGGAATTCTGGTTCATTTTAATGACAATACCTTTTCTCTGTCTTTTTTCCTCTGAACCTCGTCCTCCAAATTCAAAATGTTTTTGCAGCGGCTTATTGTCATGATTAAGTTTTTCAATTTTTACCTTCCATTGGGTGCATAAAACCTTCTGCAATGCCCTGACAGCAAATCTTTGTCAGAACGGCATTCCAGTGAGGATGTCTCGGTTCCTGTCACTGCAACGATCCACGTTTACCATTAGTGCAGGAGTTTTGTGCCTTTGTGCTGGGGGGAAACAACCCCCTCGTTCTCTCTTTACGTTTGCTGAATGGCTGACCTGAAAAACTAGAGGAGGGAATGATGCTCACTCTCATCTCATCTGTATCTTTTTGCAAGGGACTTCCTTCAAGAGAAACCCCTTAGATTCTTGTCTCAGGAGGGACTATAGGTCTATAGGTTTTAGGCTTTTTTTTTTTCTGTGGCTCCCCTCTGGGTTTCATCTTCTGTGCGTATTTGGAAGAGAACAGAAGATCAGGGAAGTGCTTCTTTAGACATGGAGTGTTTCCTTACCCCTTAACTGAGCTAACTCTTCATCCATTTCTGCAAGCAACTTAACTTTGCCTGCTTTTACTGCCTGCCACAGCGAAAGAGCCAGCTAAGATGCAGTAGGAATTGCAATATTGCACTTAATGTTACTGGAAATTCTTCCTTGGCCTTCAAACATAGCAACACTAGGAATCAGCTCAACACTATAAGGAATCTGCATGCGAAGTCACATTTGGGGCAGACGCGCTACACTAAGCACCCCATTTTGATCTCTCGTTTTTGTCGGTGAGGTCAGAGAGGCAGCTGGAGCATCTCTCTCCTGTTGAACCCCTTCTTTCTTTCCAGCTCCCCTCTTCTTGAAGGTGGTGAGTGTGGCCTCCTGCAAGTGCCTGCTCAGAGCTGTCGATGCCTATAATCTGCTGCTCTCGGGCTTCCTGGCTGGACCGACAGGACCTGGCTGTGATCTAAGCAGGGCATTGTCTCCAGACCCTTTCTGCCTCCGAGACAGGAGCGGTGAACTTTGTTCCAGTTTTTCCTGGCCCTCCCCCAAACGGAGTCAAAAGTTGTCTTTTTAATTTGCTGGCAGGGGCAGGGGTTGAATAATTTCAAATGCATTTGAAAATAAGGTTATAACCAATAGTATTATAATGCAGCAAATGCGGTTTCTTGCTGTGAGGCCTGTGATAAGAACCCTTTTAGCTTTTCAAAGGGTAATTTTCATGTAGCATGCTTAAATTTATTCATTGTGGCCAAAGCTGAAGGTATACTCTGCAAATTATGATGATACTTCTTGTTTCCAGTGCTGAAGGTGAATCTGTAGTTACATCTGCAATCGGAAACATGAAGTCATGGAGACTAGAGTGGGTGGGACACAACTTCACCAGGCTGGGACGGTCCACGAACTTTCGTGAAAAGTTCCTTAATGTCTGTTTGTCATTGCTTAACGTCCAACTTTGCTGGTGAGCCAGTAAATGAGAGAAAACCTGCAGATCAAGAAACTCCTTGTACAAGTAAGATAGTCAATTTAGATGGCTAATTAACCAGTTAAGTAACTGACTAGATCTGATTAATTAGTAGTTAATGGTAAGGTTCTGTCAGATTAAATTGACCTCTGGTAACCCAAAGGACAATTATGAGCTTACAATCACTGTGATTATTTTTTCCCCGGCATTGTTGCAAGAACCCCGGTTAGAGGTAATGTGATAATTTAGGACTGTTATGTAAGGCTGTCTCCTTGCCACAGGATAGTGCTTCAAGCGCTGCTACAATTTGGGGCAATGCTATTCCTAATGCCTGGTAAGTGAGGTATGTGATTAAGTAATCATTGATTTTTTTTTTTTTTTTTTTTTTTGGGAAATTTTTGTAGCACTATCACTAGTTTCGTATCGCCTGTCAATTCATTGCTCATTGAAGCGCAGATGGTTGCAGGCAGACAAATAAACACAAAGCAAACAGAGAGGTTAAAGCTGGTGACCAGCGTGAGAAATGTAAATAGAAGGAAGGCAAAAAGCTTATTTTCCAGGTTGTCTTACAGCTCTGACTTGCTGCTTGGTAAAGCAGAAATTTTTTTTTTTGAGTAGTCTGTGTCAATGCCATCTGAACAGGAACTGAGCTACGCAGACTTTGGGTGCTTCTGCAACACAAATAGTTTGAGTCATATTACATATCTCAAATATTTTGCTCAGAAGCAGTAAGGCATATGCCCAGTCTGGATGTCATCTGAGGGATGCCTGGAAGGCATGTCTGGCAGGCTTATACCAATATCATCGCAGATCGATGTACGCACTGGTAGCTTGTAACTGGTAAGACACAATGTCAGGCCTTGTGGATTTTGACTTCCACAAGAGGCATATTACTGATGAATTAAGATTGCTTTTTTTGCAATTAGAATCATCGAAACCTCAGTGGTTTTTTTCCCCTTTTTCCTGCCCTTAACATTGCCTTAGATCTTTAACAGAGATATTTCTATTTTTTTCAGAAGAGATGATGTAGTCAAATGGAAGTGATTGCAAGATATTTCTGATAAGTCACTTGCTGTGTTGCCACATCTGTTGCATCAGCTATTACTCATGTGCCTATTTGTTTATTACTCTTCTAGAAAGAACAGGAGTGAAGCGGGACTAACAAAGCTATGCAAGCCGATATTTATAGTTCAGTTGTTGAATCAAAATTAAAAAACCCTCAAAAACTTGAAATAGAAATCTTTTTGCTGAAACCACATTTGACATGTTGTATTCAATTCAGAACGAAATTGAGTGAGTTGTTTTGGGCACCTCTAAGCGAAGACAAAGAAATCTAGGTATGGTTTACAAACTGATAATGTAAATCCATTCCCTTTGGTTTTATCGAGTAGATCCATTACATTTTATTCTCCAGGAAGTGAGAGATTCAAGTTTGTTTTCTCCTTTATAAAGCTGCTTGGAGTAAGGGAGGTTTTACTGTGCCTTGTTTTATTTTCTCTCTTTGGTTTGTTCTGCTTTGCAATTTTAGTGAATTGAACATCCGTCACAGCAGACTGCTATCCTGGTGCACGTTTTCCATATAGGTGCCTTAATCTGTAGGCTGGAGGTTTTCCTGCTCCTTCTGTTCCTAGATCTTATCTCCTTGCAAATGGAGAGGCTTAGGAAGAGGGCTGGAATCCTCACCTTGGTGTTTAGTGTACACCTTTGGGGGTGAGACCCTGCTTCAAATTCAACGTCCACTTAAGTCAGGACAAGGATATACGCGTGGGTGTCTCCAATCTGTAATATAGGCTCCCTGAGTGCTACGAAATGAGATGGTCTGGGCCAAGTCTTCTGGTGCAGCTGTTCCAGTTAGGAACTGGGACGCCCTCCTGGTGGTACGAACCCAGGTGTTGTCTCCTACTAACCTCTCGCTGACGTGCCAAGCTCCTGAACTCGGGCATAACTTTCACGGGCTGGGAAGCTCTTCTGCCAGAAAAAACGCCAGCCCTGAGTACGCTCCTGGGCTGCCGTGGTGTGACCACCTACCATCACACAGAGGGCACGTGAGGGGCACAGCTCAGCCAGGGATGCTAACTGCAGTGTCTGGGATGGGAATACTGGGGAGTGGGGGGCTATAGTTCCCAGAGGCAGCCCTTCCAGATTCATGCTGAACCATCCAGTAAGGTGGGTATAGACTAGCTCTACTTGAGTGGCCACATTTATCCAGCTCCTTCTCCTAATTCACCTGTCTGTTTAGAAAAGATAGATGATTTTCCCACAATGCATCTGCGGAAAATTGAAAAGAAACACTTATTTTACCGTAGTGCAGAGAGAAACAGGTTATGCCCTTCTGAAATGTTGGTTTTGCAACAGTTGAGTACACTTGAGTGGACATAAAAATCTTAATGCTATTTCACAGTGTAACTAATTTCACTCAGGTTGGGTTTACTTAAGAGAAATAAACTCAGGTTATGTGTATGAGAGTTATTTCTGCAGTGAACACGTGATTTTTTTTTTTCATACCTTTCTTTACACAGGGAATAATAAATTATACTCTTAAATAGAATGAGACAGAAGTCAATGCTGCTTTTGAAAATTGGATGTTGGCTCAAAGATTGCTTATCCAGTGTCTGGAAACTAAACAAAAGTTTGAGTTCAAGTCACTGAGAAGATTCTGCTGAAATCCATTTCAAGTCCTTTGGCACAAAGCATGCAGGCGGAAATATTTCCTTGGCAGTTAACTAACACTTCTCCTCTTGCCCCTGGTACCGTGGCCGATTCAAATTTGTGCAGCTCCTATAATTACACCCCACCCTCTCCAAACCCAAAGGACACATGAAATGAAGAAATGATAGGAAAAAGGCCACATGCCATAATAATTACTATCATTTGTTCTGTTATTCCCTTGCTTTCTGGCTCGGTGTTTGAGGCTTGACGTTAATTTGCTTGTATAACTAAAGGTGTTTCCTCTGCTTGATTATGCTAGCTATGATTTCTAAACATCCTTGAAATTATTTGCCATAACGTCTCTCCTCATCATGATATTACTTTAATTTGAGCCACTTATAGATAGTGCTTCTTTCTATTTTGGAACAGAAACTGTTGGGAGCCAGAAAAATACGTGTTTGTTTGCCTTTCTATTTTTGGTTTGAAATTGCTGGAAGCCAGTAGGTGGGTTTTTATTTTCTGTTTTAAGATTTTATTTTCAAACTAAAACAAATATTATGTATGAGGATTGGCACATATCTTACACTACTGGTTTTAGTAACAGGAAAAAGTTCTTGTTAGAAATTCTTCTGAAGTGTGGCTCTATTTCTGGAAATCCTTTCTTGCGCACTTCGATAGAGTCTTGTATCCTCTCCCGTTTCACCGAATGATTCTTTCATACACAGAGGGGTGAGTTTTATAGGAACTGTGCTGGGACTAAAAAGTTGTTGTGTTGTCTTTCATCTTGTGCACTGCACTGAGTCTTTCATCATCCAGCCAAAGGAAAATCATGTAAGGAGTTGACTATTTGTTGTGTATGCCAAATAAAGTCACCTGAACTGTCACCTAAATGGATAACTGCTAATTTTGTTTGTCTTTGGAAAATAAACCCTAGAATCTGCTGTTGGACTGCACATATTTTGCTCTCCAAAAGGAGAGCAATTCATTATAGAATCTCCAGTATGAGATCCCATCCTGCTCGGGAGAGTGGGCATATTAGCTAATTAGCTAATTAGAAGTCTCAGAAAACACTGGGGAATAGTTCAGCCAAATTTAAATCAAATTCTTATAGATTTCTTTCAAAGTAAAACTCAAAACAAATGAAAAGCGCTGCCCCCAGTTTTACTTATTTATTCTCTACTCATTCCCTAAACCCCTCCCCCTCTCCCCTAAACTCCAAACTACATCCATGAGTTTTTTTCTGTTTATTTCTTACAAAAGCTTGGATAACATTGAGTTAGTGTTCTTTAGCACTGATTGACTTCTAAATGGGTAAAATCAGGTCACATAACATAGTATTATCTTTGGAAAAGATCTTTTTTTCAGGGGGTGATAGAGTCGGAAGGGTAAAGTTGGCAGGTCAAAAGTGTATTAACACATCTTTTTTTACTCTACCGTCAAGACTTATGTTATATGAAAATAAAATACAGAACTTAAGGAAAAAAACCTTTCTCTTTTTGCAGCTTTCCCACTAAACTTTGAAACCATTCATGGAAGCTGATGGCAACGCTCTTGTAAGTATAATTGAAGTTATGCCAGAGTTACTGGTCCACTGAAGAGGTATGTTGAGGTTCTGTCCTTGTAATCATACAAGACTGTGGATAACATCAATATCTAAACAAGGTGTTGCTTATGGGCCAGGCTAAGGCTACCACAGGCTGCCCCGGTTCTGCTCTAAGGGTGAAATGAAGTCTATTGTGTGGGCCTGATGCCACTTCCAAGTCCTACCCCTCAACAGATGAGAAAGCAGTAACTTAGGACTCATAAACTTAGCAAAGGCTTTTCTTAACCATCTATCTAAACCTTGAGAAGCTTGAGGAAAATACAGCTCTGTAGAAGGTGAACTATTGATCATATCAGCCTTTGGTTCTTTCTCAGACTCACATGTTGTGACATGAGACGTGAAGTCCGGTCTTTAGGATTAGCCCAGTGCCGCTGCTTTTGCTTGTAGAACAATTTTTTTCTTTCCCCCTAAACAGCCTCATACTCTCATTTCATCCCATTTTTTTTCTCCTGAGGAGTCTGCAGGCTGCAAGTCCCTCAGTCTCTAGGCAGAAGCATCCCCTGGGGTGATCCTCAACTGCTCCTGGCAGCTCCCCAAGGGGATGCTGCCCACCCTAGTTTGGTTCCCAGCAATGATTGCTCAAGGCTACCCATTTGGAAGAGAGGCTGGAAACATGTAGCCTCCATGATATATATTTGCAAATCCTTGCTGTCAGGCAAGGACAAGGTAAGGGGAGCCACAGGGGTGTGGGCCCGAGGAAGCAGCTGCTAATGAGTGTGAATAGCTGCCCTTGACCCAGGGTGCCTGGAGCCTTTGATGAAGCTGCCTCTGATTAGGGAGGGTCAAGCACCCTTTAACTGTGCTCCGGAGGGACCTACCTAAGATCTAGACCAAGAGGGTGGAAAACAGACCCAGCAGTTTGTGCATCAGGGTGTGAAGGAGTGAAGTAAGGGGGCCTCAGTTGAAATTGTGCTGCTGTAACAGTCATAAGTGTGGTGGTAACAGGGCAGTTTCCCCAACAGATGTGGCAGCAGCTGTCCCTGCCAGGACAGAGGCTTCCACACAGACTGAGCTTGAGATGGTGGATGCAGGCCTCCAGTCCCAGGCTGCAAGAAATTCTTGAGACCTCTCTCTGAGGCCAGGAGAGATGTCCCTCTGCCCTGCAGGAGGTGTGCCATCTTGGAGGAGCTGTGCTGCCAAGTGGAGGAGATACAGGAGAAAGTAAACAGGCTGTGCAGTATCAGAGAAGATGAAAGTGAGATAGGGTCTTCTCTGAGACACAACAGCTTGAAGACCCTCAGTCCCCACCTGCAATGGAGAAGGAGGTAGTGTCTACCCCCGCTGTTAAAGTAAGCAAAACCTCTGGAGAAGGGGAAGGATGGAAGTCAATGACTTCTAGTACCAAAAGGAAGACTCCTGCCCCACCTAAGAACTTGCAGCTGCAAAATCGGTTGACTGCCCTCAGAATTGAAGAGGAGCCAGACATACCTACTGGCAAAGGACCTGGTTCACCTAACTGTAAACCATGCAAGGCTACCAGTAAGAAACGGTGTGTCATCACCATGAGCAACTCCCTGCTGTGGGGGACAGAGGCACCCATCTGTATGCCCGACCAACTGTCTAGAGCAGTTTGCTGCCTGGCAAGGGTCAGGATCCAGGATGTTGTGGAGGGACAGCCAAAGCTTGTCCAGGCATCTGACTTCTACCTGCTACTGTTATTCCATGTGAGCACAAACGGTACTGCTGGGGAAATCAGTATATGCCGGGTTTGCCCAGCTGGAAAGCATCTTTGCAGAAAAGGACCTGGGAGTCTTGGTGGACATCAAGTTGAACATGAGCCAGCATTGTGTCCTTACTGCAAAGAAGGCAAATTGTATCCTTGGCCGCATTACACAAAGTATTGCCAGCAGGTCAAGGGAGGTGATCTTTCCCCTTTATTCAGTGCTGGTGAAGCTACACCTGGAGCACTGTCCAGTTCTGGGTTCCTCAGTACAAGAGAGACATGGACATACTGGAGAGAGTCTAATGAAGAGCCATAAGGATGATTAAGGGACTGGAACATCTAATATATGAGCAAAGGCTGCATGAGCTGGGACTGTTTATCTTGGAGAACAGGCTCTAATGCATGGAAATACCTGAAGGGAGGGTGCCAAGAAGACAGAGCTGGACTCTTTCCAGTGATTCCCAGTGACAGGACCAGAGGCAATGGGCACAAACTAAAACACAGGAGGTTCCCTTTGAACATCAGGAAACACTTTTTTATTGTGAGGGTGACTGAGCACTGTCACAGGTTGCCCAGGGGGGCTGTCGATGAATATCTCCATCCTTGGAGATATTCAAAAGCTGCGTAGACATGGTCCTGGACAACCGGCCGTAGGTGTCCTTGTTTGAGTGGGGAGGTTGGACTAGATGACCCCCAGAAGTCCCTTCCAGCCTCAACAATACTGTGATTCTGTGGAAAAAGAGGACCTCTAAACTGACAGAAGCCTGTCACTGAACTTGTCACTCCTCTCATATGTTTTTGCTCACTGGTGGAGCCTGCCTGGCACAGAAGTGGCTGTGAACAACACTCAGTTGTACAGCTCCCTTTGCAACTGGCTCATGGGTGTGTTTGCCAAGTGGAGCAGTAATGGATAGCAAGCTTGAAGCCTGCGATGTCCTGCAGGATCGCTATCCCATGTTCAGCCCTCAGGTCTCAGTAAACTGATGAGTTTCGATGAACCTGATGAAACTGAGGAACCAAAACCTGCCAAAAAAGATTAAAACCTACCCTGTATTGCCAGCCTTGCACAAAAATTGACGACCCTCCTAAAGTTGCAAGTTTTGCCTTTATTTCAGAGCTTTCTGAGGATTATTGCTCTTGGATTTTCCCTAGTAACAACAAGAGCTAGAAATAGATCTGATTTTTTTGGTTAGTTTTTCGGTTGAACCTGCGATAATGAACTAAAAGTCATTTGTCATCAGGAAATTGAGCTTTGTAAAGAAACATCCAGGGTGTCAGCATAGTAAAATCATGACATTTGGTTCAGTTTCAGATTGTTCCAGTGACTATGTGTGGTAGTTACAGTATATTCACATCTGAAACTGCTGTTATGCCCCCGGTCAGTACCATTGGTTTTACTGGTAATAACTCTGCTTTCCACAGTTTTCTCTTTGTTCTGCGCTGGTGTTAATGTGTCCTATTAGGAGTGAAACTTAAAAGCATCTTAATCAGTGTTCACCCAGGCTCACTGAAATGAAAGACTGTTGACTCTCAAAAGCTAGTTTTCAGAGGAGGAAATTTTATTTTACTTCTTGAGGAAAGGTTTGCCACTGGAAACTTGCTAATGTTCTGTATTCTTGTGGAAAACTGAATCCAAATCTGGCTGGTGAGGCATTTATTGAATTTTTAGATTCATTTAAATATAGGTTTTCTATCGGTTTAAGGTGAAAACAGTTTCAATGAAAACTGTTTGTTTATTTCATCAAATATCTGACTCCAAATGCTGGTGCTTCGGAGAAAGAGGTTGTTTTTGTTTATTCATAAATCAACAAAATTTGGGAAGACAATTTTGTGAATAACACCAGATTTCATTGCTGCAGTCTAGGTCTTGGGCAGAGCAAAATAGGTATTTTTTTATAAAATTATGCTGGGCTTCTGAACAGCACTAAAAACATTTAAAATTGCTGCATTCCAGGTTTCGGATTAATTTGTTGAAAATTTACCTCAGCTTTCAGGAATACTGGGAAAGAAAACCAGAAATGCATCTTATTTCACAAAATCTCACTCAGCAATGATTTTATTACAGATTTATCACTGATTTTATCACAGATTTATCACTGATTTTATCCAGGCAAACTAAACACAGTCCTGTTCCCCAGTCCACAGGGCTGGGGAAACTGCCTTTCCTTCCCCCATTAATTTCCCACCTCCTCCCACAAAATATGAAGAGATGGGGATTCATCACCCTTGTCAACTTGCAGCAGGATACCATCGTTGCAGCCGAATAAGAAATGCACATTTGTAAATTCTTTTTGTTACCCCCAGCTCTTACTAGGCAATCAATTTCTTCCGCAGTCTGTATATAAAGGGGGCCCTAACAGATGATTTACATAATATGGATATTAACCCTTTCTTGACAGATGAGCCACTGTTATTTTGCTTTAGATGATGAATAAGGTCAGTGGAAAGATCTCTACTCCTTCCTCGGTTGTTTACAGAGAGCCACATCCTGTCTCAGCATTGCCCTTATCGTTGTACAACTTTATGTTAATTAAAGATGAAATGACCCCACTGTAGCGTCACGGCAAAGATTTGACGTTGCCCCACTAGCTAGTTTATGTGCAAGGAGAGCTGATTCGTATTCGTTTTTCTGAATACCACTTTGGATAGCTCTGAAGGAAAGTAATTAGCATGACAGCATGACCCATTGCTTCCTTGAGGCTGCGTGTTATTTCCACGTGTCCTAAATAGGGCATTACTTTCTTCGGAATGAAGACACAAAGGGCGGCCCGTGTAGGATGGGGAAATTGCAGAGCCTCCGATAGAGATGATGTGCTTGCTTGTTGCTTTTCTTTGTCTGTTGTCATGGAGAATAGTCTGAGAGAGAGAGAGAGGCAGTGGTAGTATTAAAAAAAAAAAGAAAAAAGGAAAAAAGAATACGTGATGATTAAGCAGGAGTCTGGGGTTATTCATTCCTGGTAAAGCCTCCCACAAGTATGTTGTTCAGGTCATCTCAAATAGGCACCAGATAAGCACATGACTACGATATGCGGTTCCGCAGTCTGATACATGCTGCAAAGATCACTGGTTGGAGAAAGTTCTAGCTCTTGTAAATACTGGTGGCAGTGGCCTCTTCTATTACTGTTTCCAGATGGTGTAGCTTTACTCTTCTTAAATTCGCCTGTGAGAAGAGCCATCAAATCCTTCAAGAATAATATGAAATGGGTTTTTTGTTTTCCTGAAAAGCCGGCTGGCTAGGCAGAGGGGCTGCATTAGGGATGTTCATAGCGTAGCTCTGCAGCGGATCAGGTAGCTACTGGCTTTGCATAGCAACATTGTGGCCCAGCATATTAAATCATACGTCACCTTATCCAGCATTTGTCATCCAGAGGCTTCAAAACCTTCCTAAAAATAGAAAAAGGTGAATGCTTTTGTTCCCATGCTAGAGATGGAAAGGTTGAGGCAAAGAGAAGTCAAGTGCTTTGTCCACAATTGCATGACCAACCAGCCTGTCTGGGGAGAATTTACTCCAAAAGCCAGACCTTGCATTTCTAATGACCTCTTTTTTGGTTGTGGTCTTCTGGTTTAGTTTCATTTTCTATGTGTTTATGTGGGATGGAATATATAGACTGCAAATGAGTAAATATAATTCACTTGTGTTATTTTTGCAGTGACTAAAACTCTCATATATGGCCTGGCAAACTTCTGGCATATTTATGTTTTATGATTTGGATAATCTGCCAGGTTTGTGTGATTTTTTTTTTTTTTTAAATTTTTTTTTAAAGGCATATTATGAAAATCTTACATAGTGGGAAATACATTCTCTGCACTTAATTAAAAAAGAGGAGGGGAAAATCAATTTTTTTTTTCTTTTTCAGGATTTCTTAGAACGAGCTAAATGACAATCAGACCCTTGGCATGTAGTTTTAACCTCCCCATGTTTGCAAATCCCCCTCACGGGGAGTAACGAAGCATTAGAACGTTGGAGTCCAACTTCTATTTTTTAACTTCTGAAACACAGAATACGATTCAGGCAAACACGTAGCAAAGTAGAAGCTGCCTGTGGGTGTGAAACAGGAAGCACTAGTAGATAGACACATGTATAACAGAGTTACGTTTGCTCTTGCTCAACTAAGATATACATCAATTTTAATTAACACGTTTTATGCTTCAGCTACTAACGTCCCTTCAGCAGTGAGTGGGTTATGCATTTCCATCCTGCATATACCACCAGCATCACCACCGCGTCCTTCTCTAGCTTCCCCCTCCCCTTTCTACACAAATGTTGCAACACAATCTGAAATTTCCTCTTTTCTTTCCTTCCTGCATTTCTTACAGGTTCCCTTGCGTCAGAAGACAAAAAAGAAAAGTCAAGGTAATGAGAGACTGTTTTTTCTTTTCTCTTCTGTGTTCCTCTTTTGTTATTTTCTTAGCATGTCTTATTCTTGGGAGGGTGAGGATTTTACACTGCTGCTCAGCTGGTGGAAGGCTGCTTTTTAACTCCACTCATTTTTGCACCGATTCTGAGAAAAAAAAAATGACAACGGGCTGTTCCTTTGGACTAAATCCTTGTGGTATGTTAATTGAATCGAAGCTGGAAATCAATGAGGTAGAATCAGCTGCCTGCACATACACACACACTAGCGGTTTTCATGTACTTGGCATAATAGTTTTCTCTCGCTGACTTAAATAGATGTATTCTTTTCAGTGCAGCTGTGTGAAGGGAAATACGTGCATGCTTCTCTTAAAAGGATCAAAAATTATTTTTAATTTACGAAAACTTGTATATGGTTATCTTAGCATTAATTAGTGCCTGTGTTATCTATAGCTTACTATTTTGTTTCTGCACATCAGAATGCCTTTCAAATGAGTGTGTTACTGTCACAGCCGTTATAAAACTGAACGACTTCTAAGTATATTTTAAGATATGCTTGGATGACTTGCTGAGATTGCTAAGTAAGGTTGATTTCTTTAATTGGCAGCAGCATCTTTCCTGGTAATGTACTTTTAAACAAGCAGAACACTGTATTTTTAATGGCACAGGGTTCTTTATAATGAGCCGACGGAGGATATCGTGTAAAGAGCTGGGGCAAGCCGATTGCCAAGGATGGCTCTACAAAAAGAAAGAAAAAGGAGCTTTCATTGGCAACAAATGGAAAAAGTTCTGGTGTGTGCTGAAGGAGTCGTCGCTGTATTGGTACAGCAGTCAGCTGGTGAGTACAGTGTCCACCCCGCTCCGGGTGCCAGACAAACAGCATCTGCTGGGACCGAGGGAAGGGGTGCTGGGGGTCACAATTTAGATGCACCCCGGAGATGTACAAATGACTGGGTTTGTTTCTCAGCCCTGACATTTCTTGTAGTCTGGGAAGTGTCTATGTGAATGTGAAACATGCAGAAAACTGTGTGTTTTCTAGCTCAGCAAGTACTTGTGAAGTGTTCACTTGCTGTCTGTTCTGCCCTTTAAAGGGCTGCTCTTTGCAGGCACTGGTGGCATTTGAATTTGGGAAAGGTTTTCCCGGGTTGGGCAATTTGCAGACGCTTGCTACCAAGACTCAAACCGGGAACGCTTCTTCACTTCTAATTAGTTTGATTTTCAGAAGTCTCTCACCAGCTTCTCTCTCCATCCCCTTTCACACTAAGATTAATCTGTTTATTTGTTTGTGGCTTTTTTTTTTTTAATTTCTTCTCTTTTTTCTTTCTATTCCCTGTCCCCCCCCCCAGTTGGCACTGGTAGGGTTGCAGATATGAACACTGTCCGTCGGTGATATTTTTACTCCTGGTCTTGCTGATGTCTCATCCAGAGCGTTGTATTTAAAGGTTCTCGCATTCTGCTGATTTTTAACTTCCTGCTCTGATGAGTTGATCCTAAAAGTCAAATCTGCAGGAGGACGCAGTGTTTCAAATTCAAGGTCCAGCTTTCTATTCAGAGAATGAGCTTTCTTCAGGACAGCCGGTATAGATAGCATTTCTCTTCTAGCCGATCCAGCCCCAGTAGTCTACTGCATTTACAGTGCGAGTGGGAAATAGTCTGAGACAAAGAACAGCAAGTCTTGAATTCCTGAAATCAATTGAAGAAACTAGAAATTAAAAGCTGAAAAAGGTTGGGGCGAGGGGGAAAGATGTAATGAGAAATCCAGAGCAACCCTTTTAATGAAAGGTTATGGCTGAGTTCAAAGCAGCAGTGAGTTCCAGGGAACAGCTGGTTTTATTCCTGGCTGTTTGCTACAGCTTGGCAGAGAGGGTGTCTTGCCCATCCTAGGAAGACTGGGACATAAATATTCTCTTCACTTTGCTCTCTTGCACTGCTACCTCTAAAAAAAACCTCCCATCACGTTCAAATGATGGACTGACAGAGCCCAGAATTGGGACGTGCAGAGGGTTCGGGGACGCAAGCAACAACGTAGATGGAAACCCAGATGCTTCCATGTGGAACTGTGGGTGGGCATCGGGTTTCCTAAATACAAATGGGCTACTCTGGAAGTCAGCATGTCACAGGCCCAGCGAAGGATGAAAGATTAAAAAAACCTTTATTAATTCTTAGAGCATTTTAAGAATTTAAATGCAATCATCTGGGTTGTTTCCACTTTTTTATTTCTATTGCAGTAATCGCCATTTAAATTCTTGCTAAATGTTTCAGGGAACAAATGAAATAGTTCAAACCATAAAAAGAACCCCCAAACCCTAAACAAAACTTTACTCATATAAAGAGTATTTCACATTCTCCCTTCAGTTGTGGGTACAGTGTTGGGGTTTTTTAAACAGAATAAAAACTTTGGCTGACATTTGAAGATGGTACTAGCTATTCTTTTTTGGGGGAAAAGTGAAAACACCTCTGCTGATCTTGGGCTGTTGTTTTTTGTGGTGTTGTGGTAGTCTGATTTAGCTTCCTCTCAAGACCAAGTCAAGTACCTGCATGAGAGAAAGAGAAAGAAAAGGAATAGGAAAAGTAGAATAAATAAATAAAAGGCTTTATTTTCCCAATGCTTACAATATCTCTGCTTGAAAGACATGGCCTGGCAGATAGACTCATCAGCAGCATTAATACCCTGCAAACCCTTATTAACATCAGCTGTTCTAAATCACTGCTTGCAGCTGCACTTCTAGCCAAGCAGTGTTAAGAAAGTTGAGCTGGCTGGCTGATGTGCCTTTTAGACTTGGGAACTGTCAGAAAGGAATTATTCTGAGGAGTAATTAAGCTGGGGAGGAAATAAAACAAAGCAAGATTAGGTAAAGTTTACCTTCCAGGAAGAGAAGGGGAGGAGGTGCAAAGTCCTCCACTTCCTTTAGTTGTTGTGGCCTCGCTAAATTCCACTCTTGGGATCCAGAGAAGCCACAGTCATGCTGATCCCAGTGCTACTTGGACAGCATTTGTCATTTGGGTGAACTCATCCTTTTGGTCTATGCCTGCTTTTTGGCTGTCACCGACTGCTCCAAAATGAGTAAGGCTGAAGAATGGGTGGCATCCTCGTTCTGATTTATTTCATACGCTCTAAAGAGCTCATACAGCTTCAAAATACTGTTGGCTTATGTCAGCCCTGACTTCTCACCTATCACAGTTCCTGTAAACATGCTATCTGGCAGCACCTCTTTGCTTTCAACTTCTGCTGACTCTCACACACTATTTTACGTTAAAAACCTGAGGTTTCTTTGGACAACTTAAAGTGCAGCCTCTGCATAACTGTAGATTCAGGCAACATTTGCAGAATGGCAGTAACTACAGGGTGTGGGAAGGAGAGGAGGTGTCCTTTGCTAAGGTCTACTTACTTAAATTGATGAGACTTAAATATGACCAGAGCCATGCTCCGGGTCATATCTGAGATGATCTAGGCCCGTTGTGTTTTCACAGGTATTTTCACCTCTAGATTGATGAAGCAGAAATAGCAGGGGCATATTCACTGGCTTGTTTGATATTTCTTTTACTTCTGTATCTGGTCCATCTTTAATACTGCCTGTGCTTCCACTGCTTTCAGTAGAGTTAATCCTTAGTCCCAACAGGGCGCCCAAGGTGAAAATCTTAAATTTATAGTTGTGTTGAAAGAGGAGGAGCCCTGCTCCTCTTGTGCCCAAGGCTTCCCATGACAGGCCCTCTTTGAGGCTGAAGTGAAAGGTAGTGGCGGAGGAGGAGCGCTGAGGTCAAAGGAACTGGGACACGCTGGTTGCCTGTAGCTCTGCCTGACCAGTTTCGTTCTTGTGAGAAATGAGTGTGTTTTGTTCAAGGCTGTGTGGAAACCGCAGTCAACCAGACACTGGCAACTGTAGCATAGCAACGGGGTGCTGGACCTAACCTTTTTTTCTAATGGAGATGGAGAAAGTAGGGAGTGGGTGGAATTTGTACAGGAACGTGCTTTGTCCCGGATTTGAGTAGGTAACCTCAGTTGACATCGTGTTCTCGGTGAAGTCTGTCTTTGGGCACCTCCAAAGCTCTGGATGTTTCTGTTGCTCTGATTTAATTTGCCTTCAAGCTACTCTTGTGCTGGGTCTTTCACATGAGGCAGATCAGGGGAGGTGATACAGGACATTTGTGGCGACATTTGCAGATGGTAGTTCCTTCAATTTAACATAAAATGTGTTGCGAAAGCCACAGCTCAAAAGAGAACAAAATAAAATACCAAGAAGGGTCAGCAACAGCGGATCAGACGCTGTGAGAGTCAAGCTTCTCCTTTACTGAAAGAAAACCAGAGCACATAGGCAAATCCAAATCAGCTTTTGACTGGCTAGCTGAGGTGCTGAGACTGGTGAAGTTAGGGTCCTGGTGGTCTCAGCAGGCTTGGGTAGACTGCCCTGAAAACTCTTCCCATGTACGCTTGCTCTTTCTACAAAACATGAATACCACTTGAGGCAGATATAAAATTTTTTTGGAGCATGAAAGCACCCCCAGTCTGGGGAGGGGAAGCTGTTTGGACTAGGAAGAAACAAAGAAGGGTTGGTTTTGCAATGGAAACACAGAAAATGTCAGAAAATGGATCTGAGCAGTCAGACTTTCTGGGTGCGTTCAGGAATACCAGACTCCTTGGACAACCGCTCTTTGTTAGCGTTTGGTTCCCTCTTTCAAGTAGGAGGGAGTTCTCTGTAGGGAGCTGCCGTGAAGACAAGCGTTTAAAGAGGACAGTGTGTGATCCTGCCTGCCCCTTCAGCAGTTTTAGTTCTCATACTGAAACCCCGGCGGGAACCAGTACTCCTGCATAGGAAGAGGGGTGGAGGGGGAAGATCGTCACGGGTAATCTCAGGCTCCTGGATCCTTGCGCTTGTTGCGATTGTGTTGGATGGTGTTGGTTGGAAAGGGACAGAGGACTAAATGGTCTAAAGGTCTTGTGGGCCTTAAGGATAGCTTGGCTGGTTTTTCAAGTAGAGTTGAAATACAGCTTTGCAGGATGTGTTAACAACGGTTGTCATGGGGATTCAGCTGAAAAGAAATATAAATATAAAATGAAAGGGTTGCAGGCTGTGATCTCCTGTCACTGTTTATCTTCGATTTTTTTTTTTTTCCCCATTCACTGCATTTAAATTGGTCCTCACTTCAACAGCTTTGCCAGGAGCTGTATAATTGCAGTCTTTTAAAACAGAAACCTTTCACCTTTGAGTTATAGTAGCTGCTTATGAGAATGATAAAAAGTCATTGATGTCGGCTGATTGCACTAAGGGCTTGGGGGACCTCTGGTCCAATATCTTACACAAATTATTCGCAGTTCTATAGGTTGCCTCGCTGCTGTACTTGGCAGAGAGAAAAAAGGCTAAAAAGTCTTGAGGACTGAACTGCTCCTCCAACATCCACAGGGTCCTCTGGGGCAGCGCTGAAACACTGTGATGGAGCCATGAGAAGTACCCTGAACTGCAGACTGGAGCTGTTCCACAATAACTAGATATTTTTCACTTTACAGCACTATTTTTTAAATTTTTTCTGCACCACTTTCTGCATTCACTTTAAACATTGAAAAATGTCTATTAAATCGTTTACTAAATCTTTTAAAGCCACAAAATACAGACAATGTATTGAGGCAAGCTAAAAAGGACATTAGCCTCTTTCAGTGAATTCATGCCTTATTTTTCATAAATATTCTTGAATTTTTTTGAGTGAAAAGCTTTTTCCGTGAAAAAATGGTTACTTTCTTTTTTGCCCCAAGCATTTGCAAAGACTGTTATTATTATCAAAATTCTTTTCCGGCAATTGGCATACCAAAAAGTGCAGATTTATATGTTAGGCTAACCTGCATAAAACCCACAAGAGATAACAGCTTAGTCTTTTAAACATCCTGATTAAATAGGAAACACATCAAGGTTCTTTTAATTTGAGGTTTTTGGGGCTATTTTACAGCTTTGCAATAAAATCTGAAGGAAGTTTGAGTGAAATGTGTGAGTTAAATAATAACATGCTTAAAGTCATGTTAAAGATAACATTTGGGAGAAAAAAAACATTTAGAACTTCTATACAGAACATTTAGAACTTCTGTACATGTTTAATGTTTTAAAATGTCATTTTTATTCCAAGATTGACCAAAAAGATGACTTCCACATGTTCTGTTCCTAGTGTTTATTTGGAATTCTATTTGCTGATTGATTGTAATAATGCTTGTAAGGTTTTACTGTTATGATTTGGTTTCCTTTTTTCCCTTCCTTTTTTCTAACTATGGAAGTACATACCCACCAAACCCCTGCTTTCTGTTGTACAGATGGCACATCTGAGGTGTGTACCAATAGTGCATTAAAACAAAAAATTGACAACGTTACCCTTCTTCCTTTCACTCATACATAAAATGAAACATTAAACTTTTCTTATAAATGAACAAATGTGAAATCACTGACAGAATTAATATAAAACCTGAATACATTGAACATAATATTTTACCGACTGGAACATGTCAAATACTGCATAAGAAGCCTGAAGATTTCTCTGTCGTAAAACTGGTAAATGTAAATTACTGAAATCAAAGCCTATAGACCTGCTTTCATTAGCAATTTAGAGAGTACTCCTTTAATTTACATACTCATTGGGTATGGCAGTAGTTCAAGTTCCATCTCTGCGTGAGTGGGAGCACCCCAGGTGAGTGTCCCCACACTGGCTTACAGGGTCCTGGTAATTCACTAGTCTAATACAAAATCTGAATGCTCAAATGTTTGTGTACGTTGACAGTAGAGGCAGTGACTTACCTAATGGACTTAATTGCATGGACTTAATCTCCTCATCAGTGCTTGTGCAGCATCCTGAGCAATTTATAGGCTGCAACCTAGAGCAATGGCTACTGCGCCAAGAGATAAAGCTGGCTGAGCTGTGATTGCATTCATAACACGTAAGGCCAACCTGCCCCAAACCCTAGTTGCCCACTAACCCGCCTGATGGCTTCCCTAGTTCAGGCCATGGATTTGTTGGTGTGTGGGTGGGAGGGTACCTGGGTATATTTCTTCACATGGGATCTTCTGGATCTCTTTTTTTTTTAAAACCGTGTTTATTGATTCACACTGCAGAGAAACAACTGGCATTGTATATATTTCTCATCCAGAAATGTACATAATGATGGCTTTGATACCTCATGAACCGCTTTTTTGAGGTTGGTCTCTGGTGTTCTTAAACTGGTCTTGGGAACCAAACAGGAACGCTAGTGTTTTCACTGCACCTGATCTAGTAAGCGACCACTCTTTTGGCACAGAAATGCAAGGTAGTGCATTCTCTGTCTTTAGTACAATGCAGCCCATGAATAGAGCTCCTCCTGTGCTCAGTTCTACTCATTCGCTCATCCCTATGTACTTGGTGTAGTATACATCTGGTATGGAAATACTAGCTTAAGGTCTAAAAAATTGATTCAAATACAGATTAAAAAAAAAAAAATTAAAAAATGTCTTGTAACTTTTTTTTTCTTTAGTTAATTGTTATTTTATCTCAAAGAGTTTAGTCTCACTAAACTCCAAACCTGTGGAATGGAAAAAAAAGATCCCCAAGCCAGGCTATAAACAATTTTGACAGATACAAATATAATCAGAGAAAGTTAAAAATCCACAATAGCAAATAAGCATTTCTTGGTACAAATGAAGCCACGTTGCAAAATCAAAGTTTTTTCAGCCCAGATGCTGATATTGTGTCTTCTGTCCTGTAAGAAAATAACAAACACTGTTTTTCTTTTTTCTTTTCTTTTCTTTTCTTTTCTTTTCTTTTCTTTTCTTTTCTTTTCTTTTCTCTTCTCTTCTCTTCTCTTCTCTTCTCTTCTCTTCTCTTTTCTCTTCTCTTCTCTTCTCTTCTTTTCTCTTTTATTTTCTTCTCTTCTCTTCTCTTCTCTTCTCTTCTCTTCTCTTCTCTTTTCTCTTCTCTTCTCTTCTCTTCTTTTCTCTTTTATTTTCTTCTCTTCTCTTCTCTTCTCTTCTCTTCTCTTCTCTTTTCTTCTCTTCTCTTCTCTTTTCTTCTCTTCTCTTTTCTTCTCTTCTCTTTTCTTCTCTTCTCTTTTCTTCTCTTCTCTTTTCTTCTCTTCTCTTTTCTTCTCTTTTCTTTTCTTTTCTCTTTTCTTTTCTTTTCTCTTTTCTTTTCTTTTCTTTTCTTTTCTTTTCTTCCCTCCCCTCACGCTCTCCCCTTTTTTCTTTTGGTCCCAGAGCAGGCAAAGCTATTTACTGGTGAAAATGCAAAATATAAACCTCTCACATGAATATTTAATACATGTAAACTGCAGAAATGATGGTTATGCCATGATTTATTGTATACCAAAGAACAGATATGCAGAGGTGCAGGGAAGACACCCACTGAAATATCCATTCTGTATCCGTATTTTGGTTCTCAGAGATTCATACTTCCAAGCATTAAAGCTCAAAGACTTGTCTCGATGAACATCTTTTTATAGTCTCTTCATATTCATGCATAATGTGACTTGAGGTGCTGTCAGTCATCTTCATTTATCTTCTGTCTTTGTAATTGTTGTGTGTATTTTACCTGCCTTAACTGAGTGTACGTTTTCAGAATTTTAATGTGCCCAGGTCTGAGGGCTGAGAGCAACAAAAAAGTGATTCAGGAATGAACACTTTCTGTATTTTGGAAAGTACAGTTTTTCCTGACACTATGTGCAACAGACTTTTGCCTACATTGTTGCTCCCCTTAGGAGGAGTCTTTTCTTATTGCGGCTGATCGGTTGAATGTAGGTAGATGTAGTAAAGGAAGATGTTTCAGCTGCAGGCAGCAAGAACAGGGATTTGAGGCTAACTGGTCACTTCAGTTTTTCTGGAGCCACTCTCTGAGACAGAGCCCAGATGACCCGGAACAGAGGCGCCAATGCTCTGTAAACCCTCTCACACTCAGAAAGGGGTGACTGCATCTAAACAGCGTACTGTAAATGTCTGCCTGCCTTTTGCTACCTTCTGTACCATGCCTGCAAATTTCTGGGAGGAGTGATAGCTGGGTGGCCAAAGCCATCTGAGGCTGGTTTGCAGCGTTTAACAACAGAGCTCAGCTGCGTGGGACCATCCCCTTGGACCATTTCATCTCCTGGTGTGGGAGCAGCCCATGTTGCCTCTGCCTTGCTCACGTACAGGCCTATATAGGTGACCCTGTGAAACGGTCCGTGACCCTACAAAATGGTCCATGTTACATTTACCCAGGGGAGACCCTCCTCCATCTCTACCTAGGATCATTTTGGGTCACTTCTGAATTCCTGTCCCTATAGACATGTATCTTTCAAATATACGTAGATCACTATGTGTGGTGCTGTTACACACCAGTGTAACACACAAGCATACTGTATAATGGAACAAAGGCTCCTTTGAGACTGTATGTAACATCCAGACCTGAATGGATGATATAACCCTTATTCGTCCTCTTTTATGTCATCCCTCTCTTTTGAGAAGCTTCTGCTTTTAGAACTGAGGTTCAGTAGGCTCATTTTCTGTGGTCTATGCACAAAGCCTGGCTGATCTCTTTGTCAAAAAAAGTTATCTGATCACTGATGGCTGCAAAGGAATTGGGTTCATCCACCTTCACGCTGTTTTCAATCCTGGTTTGATCCAAACCTAAATTTTGCCCTTAACAATTTCAGACTCTGAACTAGACTTATGACTTAACCATGGATCTTAGATAAGGGTGCTTGGATACAAATTCTTCGAGGCGAGGAGGACGGGGAATCTACCTCAGCACTATTGTAGGAGCTGAGGATCCTTCCACTTTCAGGCACTTTGCTATTTGGAAGCATACAACAAATCCTGTGCTCACACTCTGCTGCTTGCACAGACAGGAGTGGTGGCTTTCTAGCATCCAGGACTTGCACAAATAGTAGCCGGTATAGGAATATTTCTTGTTCACAGCTATCAGCCAAAACATCGGGTGTTCATCTGTCCCCATGGTGATAAGCATATATTTTCACATTATAAAAAGCTGTCAAAAACAAGCACTTGCACGTTAAATATCACTGAGCATTGGTGTCTGGTAGTTCACCATTTGGTTGATGGTGATTTTTTTATTTATTTATTTATTGCAGGCTGAAAAAGCAGAAGGATTCATCAGACTTCCAGACTTCAGTGTGGACCGAGCAATTGAATGCAAAAAAAAGCAGTAAGTTTATCTCTTGCTCCCAGTTTTGCATGATTTTTACAACGTTGCAAGGAACTGAATCTCAGTAGTGCCTGACAATGAAGGTGCGGGGAGCTCTTCTGTGTTGTATAAATAATGAGATATTAATTGAGCTACTGAAAGAAAACCATATTGCAAAAATATTTTTGAAAATTCTCTGACAGATGTGCTCTGTTAAAACTACAAATAAAAAAGTAGATCAGTATGTCAAATGCTTTTTTTTTCTTTTCTTCTCTTTGTTCACTGATGACGAGTAAGTTGTAGTCTATCTTAGATACCTTCTCTTAGGTGGGGAGGTCAACAGTGGTGCAAGTAATGCCGCTTCCCTCTGACTTGAGACTATTCGTCAGGCTGCTGTGGTGCAACTTTGTTTAGCAGGGTATAAATTTCAAAATATTCTCTTCAACCTCCATACGCAGTACTGACTTCCAGCTGCTTTTGAGTACGCTTGAAAGGTTTGGAGGGGTGTTGCTGCTGTTCAAAGTTATAAAGCTCAGCATGGTTTTTATTCTGTCCCTCAAGAGAAAGCCTTCGTTCTTCTGTTTGGGTCTCACGCAGACACTAGCTGTAGGTGTTCCTGAGACTAACTGTAGGCTTGACTCCTCCAAAGAAAGAGGGCAGTTAATTTGAATATGGGGAGCTCCATTTCGTTTTCTCAGAGGAAAGATTGAGTCACACAGTACAGGACGACGAGAAAATGTTGCCCTTCGCTTCTGCAGCTGTTGGCCTTCAGTGACTGTGAGGAAAACACGTGCTTATCACTTATTTGGGGTGGGGTAAATTGGGAGAACTTTGAGGAGTGACCGGGGCTGCTGGGGCCCAGTCAAATAGCATGTGCTTCCACGAGACAGTCAGTCACCTAATGAGGAACAAGAGAGGGAAGCCACACAGCCTCAGGATTGGAGACTGTGTTTTAGGAAAAAAAAAAAACCACTCTAAAAAGTCTTACTGATGGGTATTCAACTAAAGCATAGTCTGGGGCTGAGATCAACAGCTTAATTATTGGTATGTCAGGGGACTATCCCAATTTTGTTTGTTTCACCTGCCTAGGTGCCTCTTTGGTGCTTTATAAAACTTGTCTTGGAAAACACAGTGACAAGCCAGTCCCTGATCACCCGCTGCATGCTGCTTGTGATTTTATAAAATCATAGAATGGTTTGGGTTGGAAAGGACCTTAAAGATCATCTCATTCCAACCCCCCTGCCCTGGGCAGGGACACCTCCCACTACACCAGGCTGCTCAAAGCACCATCCAGCCTGGCCTTGAACACTTCCAGGGATGGGGAATCCACAACTTCCCTGGGCAACCTGTTCCAGTGTCTCACCACCCTCACATATTATTGTATTATATCTCCCTTCTCTTAACAACCAGTTTTCCATGCTGTGGGGTCTTAGCCTGATTAATCACTCATGGAAGCTGTTCCATACCTTGGATCACCCCTGGTGCTTTCTCTGAACATTTTCCAGGTTCATTATGCTTTTCTGAGGTGGGGGAAGCAAAGCTGGACCCACTATTTGAGATGTGGGCACACAACTGAATTATGTAATGGCATAGTGAAGGTCTTTGTTTTATTCTTCATTCTTTCCTTTTTAGTTCTGTAGTTTATACCTTCTGAATAATGTGTGGCCTAGCAAATGAGCTAAAAATAGACTGGAGTTTTAAGAAAAGAGCTATGTGGATGGATAAGCTGATCTGGATTAATATAGTGGAGTGAATAAATATTTTAAATAATTCATTCAGCCATTTTTTCTTTTTTTACGTAAACCAGTTTTCTTCATATCTCTTCTATTTTTCTTTTCTTACAGTGCTATTAAGATCAGCCACCCACAGATCAAGACATTTTATTTTGCGGCAGAAAATGTTCTGGAAATGAACACGTACGTAGGAGCAACTGGCCATGTTTCATCCCGTCTCACGCCTGAGAACACCCTTTGAAAGTTCATTTTCTCCCTGTCAAGCAGTTGTTGACAAAGTTATTCAGGGAATTACGGAGTCTATTTTGTTTTCTGGTCATTGTAGAGAAGGAAAACACTGCTATTTGTTCACTAATGACAGTTGAAATCAGAATCGCACTATTAATCTGATTTTGATACTAATCTTCCCAACATTTGCTGGTATAAATCCCTTTCCATTAGAGAGGCGCAGGGGTTTGATGGCAGGTTCATCACTTTGGAAGAAGTGAGGAAAGAAAGGAAAGAGAGAGAAAAGCTTAATATAGTTTTGTCCCAGAGCTCATCTAGGACTGGAATATAATACTGTCTGCTTTCAGAGTACCATATCGGTTAACAAGAAGGGTTAAAGAGATAGAAAGAGCTGTTTCTTTAACGTAAGTAAACACTTACTTCACTGCCAAACTATGATGCAGTTAAATGATCCTCATGACAGATCAGAAATTTTCTTTCCAAAAACGTCCATAAGAACAACAATTCATTCATGCAGTTTTTAATGCAAGAAGTAAAAATGGATATGAAATGGCCATTTTAGAAACCACTGAGGTACCAGAAATAGATATTACTTGCTATTGATCCAGTTTTGTCTGATGTAGATACTTCTCATATCTTCTTTGACTTTTTCACTTCAGATTGCAGTCTGTTCACAATGCCGTTGCATTAAATGGCCAAATACCGGATATGAAGCAGTGCAATTTAAATGGGAAGAGAGCTCCTATGATAGTCAGGTCAGGATTTTAATCGTGGCTCTGCTGGTGACCTTTGTGAGATTCTTCATAGGGCATTGACTGTTCTTTCCCTCTATAAACAGGAGACCTCATACATATTTAGCACAACAGAAAGGGATAGAGCCTGAGAGAATGTGTGTGACCTTCCGAAAGGGCTATAGATATAGAATTGTACATTACTACAGTAGTGTACATACATATATATTCATAAATCTGTAATCTAGAGATGCATGCAAGTAAATATAGATGGAAGGAACATGTTGCCCTTTGCAACTTGGAGCAACGCAGAGCATACTGGTGGGGAGATAACCATATGTTTCTGTATTGCTGCGTTTCCTACCGGAGCTCCTGAATGGAGTGAGAAATTCTTGAGGCAGATGGGCTGAGGATGACTGAGAATGAGGGACTGCTGGACAGGAATATTTCTGTAGAGAGTGTTACCCTGGTTGGGAGAGAAGAGGGGGAAGGATGTGGGGAGAAATAAAAGGAAAATTAGAGCTAATGGAGGATGTTAGTGAATGCTAACAGCCAGTTTGGAGCCCAGCTGGAAATTCTCAGTGTTTTAATGACACTTTTGAAATGTTTAGTCTCATGTGAGTGAGTGATTGAAATCTATGCAGGTGTCCCAACTCTTATGCCTCCAGAATGATTTTCTTCAAACTCCACTTCTGAAGTAAATTTCATTTTGGCTTAAAGCTAAGTAGCCTAGTGTTAGAGCAGCTTGCGCTATACTACACCAATACTAAGTCCTCACTGTTGTAACTGATGATGTTTTCCTTGGCAAATTATAAAATACATGCATTTAATACATAAAGTACATGCATACTCACGCGTATGTCAAAACAGACTAAAAGACATCTGTTCTCTTGGCTGCAGTCCCACAAATACATACGCATGTGAGTGGTTCCACTGAACTCACTGGGGCATTTGCGTGCGTTGAGTTACTGGTGTGCATTAACGCTTGACAGATCACGACCTTTCATAACTCTTCATGCGTATATATCTATTAAATCAACAGTGGATTTATTAATACAGTCATTTGCTTCATTAATTTAGCATGTATTTGCCATTGTCATGCACACATGAAAAGTAAACATGTGCTGGCTAGCTGTGTGCGTTTGCCTGGCCTCTTGCACATGGTTACTGGTCATCTGTCTGACCTTGTGGTTAATTAAGTCCCGTATTTTTAGCAAACCTTTAGTTTTGTTTATATTTTTTTTTTATTTAAAATATCATTCAGCTACAAGTAGCTGTTAGAAGAAAGTCAATAATCCACTCTTACAGAAATGACGCTTTGTTTCCTTGAATTGTTATGTGGCTCTATTGTTCACACTGCCGTCCAAAAATCCAGTTACTTTGACGCTGATTTTACTAGCAAATTTCCCATTGCTTCAGTAGAATCAAGATCCGATACAATGTTCTTTCACAATTATGAATCTTAATTCCTGCCCTTCAAACATTCCCTATTTAGGCCTTGAGTTTTAATCTGAAAGGTTTGAGCTTTTTCGGTTGGTAGTTTCTTAAAACCTGGATAGATCTGAATGACCTACAGGCAAGCGCAATACACAGAAAGTATATCCAGGGATTGTTTCTAGTATTAGAAAAACGCAGCCACCTAGGAAGAGAAATGAAAAAAACCTGTTAATAGCTTAAAGCAGCACAGGAAATGGGACTTAGTAAAAACAAAAGTACATTGGGAGTTAAAGAAAACAGTATGTAATGGTCAGAAAGTCTAGTTCTAGATGGCTTAGATTCTTAGAATGTGCTACAATAGCTTCGACCAGGGCAGCTGACATCATCTTCTATGGCTCTTGTGCCTTTTGCTTCATCTCAGGTGAAAGGTGACACCACAACGGCAGGACTAAGCCACCGACGTTGTGCTATAGCACACATACTCTTCCTTCAGCTTCCACGAATGCAACTCCTTGGTCATCAGTAGTGCTTTTTTCAGGATCAGGGAAAGATATGACACGTAACTAGTCCTGCTTACCTTAGGGAATATTAGTATTCAGGTAACTGGTGCCTTTCTAGAGGATGCTCTAAGAAATAGAAGGGAACTTTGATATTTAATCTTCAGGTTAATGAAAATTAACGTAGTAATGTAGAACACATCTGAAAGGGGCAAAACTCCATCCGAACAGCATGCCAGTATCCGTAACTCTGTATTCCCTCTGTTTCAAATGCAGGTGGCTAAGCAAGCTGGGGATGGCTGTAGACCCTCAGGCACCCAATGGGAAGAATGAGGAAGGTATGCTCCTAACGGTGGTTTCAGTGTGTAACTACATCATGTTCTTCACAGTTTTTGCTCGGCCAAATTCCTGTTAAATTGTCAACTTGGGTCTGTCTACCAACTTAGGTCAGAGAAACCACACTGACACAGGGCAGAGTAATCGCAGAAAAAGAAATAATGGCGAGAAACAGTGCCGCTGAGAGACACTGGGTGATCTTGGGAGAGGTGTGTAACTGCTTTCGGTTTGCGGGCTTGCTAAGCCTATCAAGTGTGAAGAGGAGTAGCTGTGCTACGCAGGGTTTTGAATTGGTAAAGTACATTACAGAAGTAATGACACGGTCCAGGAATTTGCTAGCTTGGAAACATCTTGTGCAATGTAGACCTGTCTCTACTGTCTCCTCCGTTTCTGGGGGTTTCAACAACATCAGTGTTGGGGGGATGGGGGTGGCAGTGATATACTGAAGCCTACAATTTCCTCCAGAGCCAAGCCCAGGTGTTCATTGTGGAACGAGTAATTTTAAAAGTTCCTTAGAAATTTATTTTTTGTTTTAATTTGTGCACTGACCTCACAGAACTTTTTGGTGCGAGGATACTTGCACTTGAATCACAAATCTGGGTAGAGGACAAAGCAAGTCACCTGTTAGAGTGCTTGGAAAAGCTACTGGTGAGGACAGGCGTGATGGAAGCTGGTTTAGAACAAGAAGTGCTGTGGGTAGGGTTATATTAGCAAGCCAGGGATGGACTCGGACCTGAGGAATATGTATAATCTTCTGGGTTTTTGACCCTCCATTTTTAGAGTATTGGTACCCAGTGCCTTTTTTAGAACTGCTCAGATTGTGAAGGAGCTGGAGACTGGTATTTGTAGTACAATGAACACTTGGGTGATGCAGCCTGTTTTGTCTAAGCACTGAAATGCTCCTCTCTGCATCCCTTGTGCTGTTTCCCAGAATAAGGTCGTAGTTAATGTCCAGGCTTTGGACATGTAACACCATTATTGATTAGTCTGATCTGGCTCTGTTTATACTCTGGCTTTATTTATACTCTGCCATTAGAAGCAGCTTTGGGGCTGGTAAACATATACACCACTGATTTCTGGAGGTTCACCAGGTCTCATCCATTTCTTTGTTTTCAGTTCATGATTCCTCTTTATTTCTTGTCAGGAAACTTGTTAATTTCCACCCCCCCCAGATTCCTCCCAAATGCCTGTGTCCTCTTTGAACCCACTTTTGTATCAAAACAGCCTGAGATGATTAGGATAAAGGGCTATATTGAATATTAGGCTGTGCAGCAAGAACTGCGTGGTAATTGTGCTTGGGGACAAAGTGTCCAAACATGTTGTCCATGTTTTCCCAAAGGAGGAGTTTGGTGGAAAGTGAGGACGGTTGAAATTCTATACATAAGAACAAATTATTTTTTTTTATAGCCTCAAAAATATGTCATATTGATTGTGTTGGCCAAGTCGAGGATTATAAAACAATTCAAAATGAGCCAGCCCACGAATCTTAATTTAGAAAAATGACAGAAAGATAAAAACCAATCCACTCAATAACCTAGCAGCAGGTTATCTACTTACCCCGCAATAAACATAATATAGCCAAGATTTCTTCCGCTTCTGAAGCTGGTGGCCCATTTCCCCTTCAGAAAAAGGCACTCTGATCCCGGTGTCAGACACCTACTCGTCTTTCCACGTGTGTTTTGTCACAGGTGCTCCAGCAGCTGCCTTGAGCGTGGGTTCAGCGCCCCACTGACACACACGGGTGGATGTGCCCTTGCAGAGGCAGTGCTGCGCTTCAGAAAAATTCTGTCATTACCCACAGTCACTTCTGTTCCTGGTTCTCCCCTCTGTGTCACACACCATAACTCTCTGGGAAGGTCTTGGCTCTTGTTATGGCAGTTCTTTTGTATTCGTGTACTTTCTGTGCATTTTAACATCCCCCCCCACCCTATTTGCCTATTTACAGTATCAGAAACAGCTGTTGATTCTTTTTCAGTCCTGTGCGCCCAAAAGGGGAGCAGTAGAAACAATAAGCTCTTTACTAAGAGTTATTCAAGAAGGCATTAAAAGAGCCTTAGAATTTGATATAGGCCTTATTGCAGCCAGTCTCAGTCCTTTATGGTAAGATGTGCCAGCACATATTTCCAGTAAACAGAAGAGCAGCTATGCTGTTAAAAAAACCTGCAGGTCTGCAAACAGTGTGGGGAGAAAAAGTAATCAATCTCTTCAAGTTCCACTTTGTTAACATCTTAGAAACTTCTCTCTCATGTATAAAATTCTTCTCTCTTAAAACGTTGTTCCCCTCGCATCGTGCTTATTAAAAGCCCCGAGTGACACGCACAAAAGGAAAGTGTGCGGGTATTAGTTTAGTTGAAAGATGAGATAATCACAGGTGATTTCCCAGAGACCGTGCTAACACACTGCTTTCTAGTGGTGTGAACCCATGAGGTCCAGCTCTTGTAAAGTACTCCCAGAACACAAACAACCCTGGCCCACTTGGGGAAAGAGCCGGGGGGGCTGCTTCCACCGCAGAGACCCAGTGGCTCTTGGCCGGTACGGGCTGCTGTGTGCAGCCTGCAGATGGAGAGGCAGTGCAAGAGCCCCGGCTCCTGTGGAGACCGCACCGGTGGCCTTGGCTTTTGTCACACTCGGTGCTTGCTCATGTTGTCCTCATTAAGCTCCGACTATGTCTTTGCAACCTTTCACGTCCCCAGCACAGTCGGGTGGGGGTGAGTGCTGTCACTCTTCACGCGTGGTGCAGGGCAGGATGCAAGTCACTCGCTTGCCACCAAGGTTGGATGTGAAAGGCTGACGCGTGCCGGGAGGTTTAGCGGAGGGAAATGACCTTGCCCAGGGGTTACAGCCAGGCCCTGGGAATAGGAACCAGGAACTTACTGCCTCCCTTTTTCTGTGTCTTATCAACGATTATCACTTCATTTAATCCGCTTTTAAAAAGCACCTGAGAAAATGCTTTTACCTGCTACACAGGTAGTTGAAAGAAGTAACAACATGACTGCCTCTCTGCCGCATGTCAATAGATACTGAGGCTCTATCAGCTTACTTTCTATTAAAAAAAATAATAAATGAGCGGGGTGTGTAGTCCTAGAGTACTGTGTTTACTTTTAGTCCTACCTCTGCACATGTACTGTCGTGCTGCATGGTGTGCCTATGCGAGTTACCATGTGGTGACAGAAGACTCTCACGAGGCTGCTCTGTGGTTTCCAAAGCACCATGCGAGCAATCTGTTTCCTCCAAAATTGTAGCCAAAAAACCGAGTGCTCTGGGAAAATTTACTGGTTACAGAGATTAAGGGACAGCATCTGCTACTTGGGGCAGGTCTCCCTATCATACTACAAATGATACAGCCTTTCTTTCAAAGGCTGCAAAGGGAGGAAAAAAAAAAACCCACCCCAAACCTATTTGTGAAGCTACCTAGAGCAATGCCACCTAGTGTTTCCTGGCATGGCAAATTAGCATTTTTTTTGACTTAAAAAAAAGAAAACGTGTTGCCATGAAGTAGTGTAGCATTACTGCAAGTGGATTAATTTTCACTGCAGGAGACACTGACTTGTTACAGCGTGGTCCTCAGCCCAGAACATCCTACTTGGTGATCTTTGGTTACCATAGCGCTTCAGGGAATAAATGAGTGTTGCTCTAACACTTTGATTTTGCTCATTTTTCCAGAATGCTACAGCGAAAGTGAACACGATGATCCAGAAATAACAGACACGCCACCTCCCCCCTACACAGTCCAGCCACCTCCGCCTTCGGTAAGTAATTATCTTGCTTCTAGTTGCTAGCCAGTTGGAAGAAAACTGTCTTGAGGTGGTGGACCTTTGAGGAATAACCTAAAACAGTGGCTGGAAACGTTCACCCTGTGTGCCTGTGAGATGAGAATGGGCTGACTGCTCCTGTCCCGTGACAGAGCACACAGTTATTGCAGCCTGCGCTGCTGGGAGCCTTCCACTGTAGAGAGCAGCTCCCTCAAATGGAGGTGTATTTAGCTTGCTGGAGAAAGGGAAGTGTCACTCCACCTTGTAGACACGCTGTGTCTTTTCTTTACAAGGTTTTTAACACACTGCTATAACCCAGTTTTTCATGCTATTCTTTTTTTTTTTTTTAAATCATTCCCAAGTCTTCTTTCTTTTTGTGACCCCAGTAGCATCATCCAACATATTTGTATTCATTTATTTGAGTGAGCTGCTCTTTAGACTGCTGAATTTGAAGCTGCTTTTGTAACAGCGAAGAGAAGGGAAAAAGAGGCTTCTTCTCACAGTGATAAAATCGCTTCTTTTCTTCTACCTCTGAAAAATAGACTATAAAAAAAGAAAATAAGCATCCTCCCAAAATCTATACTATTTTTGTCTCTTGTAGAGTATTTGTCCAGAATATTCCTTCCTGCCTCGCTTCATTTCATGAATTAGAATAAGCACTATGCACCCTCATGTATCTAATCAAATTGACTTGCCTAATTATTAGCCGCTTATCACCCTATTAATTTTGTTTCTATGATGTTGTTGCTTTTCCTAGTGACGTCATCTCCCCTTACACGTGCTTTAAGATGCAAGGTTTATTTAATTCTGTGTTTAGAAATGAGTAATCTGGTTTGGGATGGTAATTCAGCTGAAACAAGGAATCCTGAGTTCAAGCCTTTCCCTTCCCCAGCTGAAGGTTAACATTGAGGGGTATACAGTAATACTTATTCATAGACTATATCATATTCCATACTAAATCATCTCATTGCATCTCATGGAAGGGAGGTGTCTGCTGCCTCATTGGTGTGCTACAGGTTCCTGTATGTCACGCTGAAATGACACCCAGTAGCTGGGGTGGGCACAGAGGCAGCAAAGCAGGAACCAATTTGAAATATACAGATGAGCTGGAGAAGCTTCCGCGGCCACAGGCAATAAAAAAAGGCAATGTCATGCACAGGGTTGCCTGCCTGGCAATCTTTAATTAGCGCGCATAGAGCTGTGAACGTGTGTCACACTGTCACACACTTGCCCCCTTCTGTTTCAGTCAGATAAGTCAGTCTTCACTTCTGCTCCTGAGACAGTCGTGTAACGTTAATCACTGCAAAACAATCCACCTGGCACTCGGGGGTGCGTGCTGTTCACTGCTGTGTAAAACGCGATTCCTTATTGCCTGTATTAACTGGAAGTTAAATGTGGCTGGGTGACTATAAATATCAGAGAAAATAGGAACCTTGGCAATACTTCTCCACAAGTTATTCTGGGCCGAAGGCCGATAATGAAGCATCTTGAATTTTATACCTCAGTGGCTTGCCTTTAAGAGGCTGTAGATGTCTTTTCCGTCTGCTCACCTCTGAGTGAATGCCTGCGTTTTTCAAGATGATGAGTTTTAAACAGGTGCTGTTTTTTAGTTTTCTGTTTTTCTGGCTTCCGGCTGCTTGTCCATCTGTTGCTGCAGAGGCAATCTCCGGTTGTCTCCTTCCCATATGCTCTTCTTGAGTGCTGGCCTCCATGTTTTAGCAGGGGACGCGTGGGAGGCAGGCAATGGTGCAGGTGCTGAGGGGTCCTGCTTCCTCAGCCTTTCTCTTACAGGTTATCTTCCCTCCAGCCTTTACCTCTCTCAGCTGATTTCTCTTCTCCTCATCCACAGCCTAAAATCCCTTCCCCCGTGGACAAAGGTGAGTGTCTCCTGAGCAAAGTTATCATCTTTTCACCCCAGAAGTGGCCACTGGAATAAGCTCCAGCTGCCACGTGTCTGCCCTATGCTCAGCTTGCTTACGTGGTGGGTAGGAACAGTTGGGTACCAACGCAGCTGAGTTTGACTGCGAGTCAGAGTCTTCTTTTAAATACCCAATTTAATGCCCCTTTCCCTTCTGGACAAGTACTGGAGCAAGAAAACCACTGGAAGGATTGGGAAAGCACAGCTTCAATTCTAGGAGTCAATTCTAGGAGCAGAGCACTTGGTTGTCTCAGGGAAGGCTGGTTAAACGTTGCGGAGTTTTTGCACCAAGCTGTGAGATCCCAAACATCCCCATACTCTGTGGGCACACCACTTCTGGAAGGCCTGCTTGAATCTTTTCAAATTGCTACTGGAAGAGACACTCATCCTGGAAACCCAGCCCAGCATCAAGAATGGCACGGGCATTGACTGGGGTTTATTTCTTTGTGTTATTTTTATCTTTCTTTTTAATTGCACTTCTTCCTCCTGAATGCCAAAGGGATCTTGAAGAGAAGGAATTAGGAGCTATGGACATTTTGGAAAATCAAACCAATACTGTCTTACGCAGAAACACCTCCAAACTTCTTGAGATCAACTTAGACTGAAAACTATTAGTCTGGAAACTAATAGCCATCCAGGTACAGGTTCTGCTACATTTAATAGCAGCAAACATTTTGCTGTACTTTTAGCACAAAGTTTTCATTTGGTGTTCTGTTCTCTGCTGACTCAAAACATTTTAAAACTTGAAAAAGAAAAAAGTAGTCGTCATAAGCTTTCTATGTTTATGCATGCTTTTGGGTACTGTGGAAGAAAAAAACAAGTGAGGAACAAATAAATTTTAACATCTGTAGGACAAAAGTTAAACTGACCATCTGTATTAATTTCTCCACACGTGAATGGATTTACAGTTCAAAACCCATCAGCTATGTTGAGACAATAGATTGCAGCAGTCCCAAAAGAGCAGTTGAGGTGTTTCATGGTGATAATTTTTCTCTAAAAAATGCCTAGAGACTCATTGATCTCCAGTGGAATCCTTATGATCTGCTGGCTCAAGCATCTGCTTTTTAAAACGTCCCCAAATGGAGATTTATTATTATATGGATGATTGCAAAACTTCCAAAGGAACCGTTTGAGTAAGTTAGGTAAACATTTGTCATGCTGAAGGAAAAAAAAAACCCACAACACATATGTAGAGAAAGAGAAACACATTCTGGCAGTCATCTTTATTCTCACCCACATTTTTTTATTTAACACACAAGGAAAATGAAAACAAAAATATATTCCACTCAGCGAGGCACAGTTTTCATTTCAATGGCACTTTCTTTTGCATGGACAAATGCCAGAAAAATAGAGGTGAGATCTAACGTCTTCCTTTACTGTCTTTGAACAATTGAAATTAGACCATGTCAGCAAGGGCTTTTACTGTTTGGTGGTTCTACTTGGCTGTGCAAATGCTTCAAGAATTTCTTTGCAATAGGAGCTCTTAGATTAAATGCTTCAGGTCACCTGTGTTCCCAAGGGTGTTTTTATCACTCATACATGTAGTTTATGACAGCATCTCCTTGTCTTTTGCTTTGGATGCACTTGCGAAGGTTTCCTTTTTAAAACCAAAAATGCACCTGAAACGCAATGTTGTACTTCTCATAATAGGAATAGAAATTAAGTCTGGTCTCACAGTGTTTGGTACAGTCTTGGAGGAATGGCTTTGAAAATTCACAAAAGTGAAGAACGTGCTATAAACAAATCATGACCCACAATCTGGAACTGGTCCTCCTCATCTTCTGAATTGATTAGTAGCTACATGATACAGCTAGATTAGAAACACCGAAAGGCAAATGTACTTTGCTTTCTTTTATGTAAAAAGGAAGTAGTATACATTACAGCAACACTGAATAGCAGAAGTTTATATATCATAATAAATAAAAAAAAATCACTCTTGGTTTCGTTTATATGAATACGTCTTATTTCTAGTTTACCAGGTTATAAATAAGTATTCCAGGCTAGTCCCTTTATTGTGTTTTCAGCTTGTCCGTGTTTCCCTAGCAACACCTTCTCAGTAATTTTCAGTACTTCCAGTTTAGTTATCATCTGTTTTAATCCTTACACAGATCTATTCTACATATGTATTGAGAACATAAACTTGCCAGAATTGTGGTCCATCAAGTCTGGTATTCTGATTCTGGCATTGGCCAGTAGCAGATGATTTGCAGAAGGAGTAAATTTCTGCAGTAGCAGATACAAGAAATCTGGCTTTTATATCATGATGATCTCATCGTGATTTCTGATCATCACTATAAGGCTTTGTCTCCCGTTGTCTTCCATTACTTTATTACTGTCAATTAATCCTCTTCTGGGTATTTTAATGTATATTTGTGTGTTTGTGTATGTATTATTTGTGTATTTGACTCTCTTGGCTCACCTTTTCAGTGGTGTTTGGTGGCTAAGAAGCAGACTAGTGCTAGTTCTTGTGTGAGTTGCTTTTGGTGATCGGATAATAGTACAACTCAATCAATGTAAATGCTTACAGTAGAGAAAGACCTGGGCATCTATTTACTTGTCTGGGAAGGTAAATACTGTTCAAAACTTTGTTCTTTCTCTCAACCTTTCTTTACATGGAATTGTGCATCTATCATACGCTCTCTCATTCAACTCTTAGCTCCTAATGATGACTTTTAGACATCTCTGAGACCTCTCTGGTTGTATGCGCTCTTGTTGAGGCAGGGTGACAAGTGCAGTATGGTGGGCCTTAGGATATCTTAATGATTTCTGATGTGTTTCTAGGGAAGTTTGGGTCCCTTTCCAGATTCATGAGCTGAAGGATGAATCTTAGCAGGTGAATGAGCAACGCAAATCTTGTACCATTCCCCTTTTGCTGTCCTCTGCCCCATGACTGGCTGTTTTTCTCTCCATCATTAACTTGCTGCCATCAGCCTTCTTGCCTTGGTGAATGATTAGTCCCTTGAATAGACCACGTAAAATGGCTTTGTGTGCTGAGAGGGTCAAGATAGTTCAGTACTTGGGCCCATTTCTGTCTATCTGTGGTTATGGCATTGGTGGAGTTATTGAATGCTTCAAGACAACTTCATGTTCAATGGCTAATTCAGAGTTTCTCTGCTGCACTCTTGATTAGACCATTAAAATGAAGACAAAGTAAAGAGAGAACGTGAGTGTGAGACCTAGCATGGAAGACTACCTTCAACACTATTTTTCCCTGGTCTTTTGTTTGTAGGCATTGTCAGGTTTTTATCTGTTTTACCTCTGGCTTCCTTGTGGCTTAGTTTCTGAAGTCACTGCGCTGTAGGAGACTGACTGCCATACCTCAGGCTTGTTTGGATGAATAGTTAATCAGGTTATATCAATTTTTGGTCAGTTAGCATTTCAGCTGCATATCTATAACATGTAGAACCTAGGAACAGGAATAACTTGGAAATAATTTTTCTTTTTTCTCCCTCCCCCCACCATGTTTCTGGAAAGCAGGATCAGCAGAAGTCTTCTTTCACCTCGACTCTGTCAAGTGAAGCATCTTGTACTCTCTCCTCTCCTGAAAGCACTTTCAACTCCCAAGAGTCGTCGTCTTCCCTGACGTCCAAAGTGGTTTATTCCGAGAGGCAGTCCTGGCTTGACCTAGTTAACAGCTCTGCCACAGAAGAGGGTGATCAGCCTTTAACTTTCTGTGTACAGATTCATTCTGATGAGCCGCCAGAAGTAGACTGTGGAGAAGCATCAGAAAGCCAGGAAGTCCAGCTTTCCAAACCCAATGGTGGATCCCAACACTCTTTTTTAGGTGTGGATACACATTGTCTAGCTGTGCCAGATGCAACAGGACAGAGATGGCTAGCCAAAGGTGAGCTAATGAGAGAGATTTTTGTCTGGAGACTCACATGATGTGGGAGTTGAGGGGTTTTCCTCGACTTCCTTTCCCCTTCCTTTATGTTCTTCACTGAAGAGTTTTTCCAGTGGCATATTTATAACAAACATCTTGTTTATTGTGCATTAAATATATAACCTAGTATCTAATTGGTAAGTACTTTTACAGCTTTTCTCAAATACTCAGCATGCTGCCTAGAAAGGTAATACATAAGGAAGCAACAATGTTCTTGTGCATCTGCTCTGCCCATGATTCCAAAACCTTGTAAAGATTTGACGTGAGTACTTCGTTGCTGTTTCAGTGCAATGCAAAACAAAGGTGCAGCCAAAAGCTTAGGCTAGAAGGTAATGCAAAGGTGGAAAGAAACAGCACTGTAAGACTTGGGAACTTAGAGTATTTGTCTGTAGGTAAACTTGGCACTGATTGAAAAATCATAGTATACGGCAATTAGTTACATTGTCAGTCTCCCAGTTGCTTTACAAATATCAACAGCTAGCACCCCTTTAGTTTGTCGTATGTTTTTCTGATTTTACAAAAAAAAAAAAAAAAGGAAGTTTAGTGACGTACAGATTTTAGAAAAAGCAAATATTAATTCGGAGTGTTTTGCACTCAGCTTCATTATCCTTTATCTTCTAGGCTGCTCTGCTAGAGACTTCCGTAGCAATGAAGATCAGCAAGAATTAAAACCAAGAACGAACATATGTACTATTTGTACGTGGTGGGAAAGAGTGGGTGCTTTCAGAGAGTTAGCGGAATCCAATTCCCATAAATTCTGGCGTTGCAAGTAGTGAAAAGGTTGGGGCTGGCAGAAACGGAGTCCCTTAATGAAAATGTCACTAAGATGTAGTAAATGCATTGTCGTCTGTAATTTCACCTTCTGGGTTAAGTAGTGCCTTTGGGAAACATTACTAGGTATGTTCAGGTGGACTGTTGGAGTGTAGGTCATATATGGTATGGTGGCTTATAGATCCTGTTAAGCAAGATTTACTGGTTGCTCTTCAGAAATCCAAGCTTTTGCTTGGAATATGTTGCTCTGGTATTGTCAGCAGTCCTGCAATAATGCATGGGTTAATGCTTTCCGTTGTAACTGTAAGGGTGACAAGTACTTTTATGGATGGTCATAGAATTAGCGTGACACATTCATAATCATTTAAAGCATAGTTTGATAGGCTCAATAATACTAACCAATAAAAATGAAATTAAAATGTAAATCAAGGCATATTTGGGGTATATTCCTGCCATTTGCAAGGTGGTTTAATTTTCCCAAAAATATTCCTGGAGAAAAGAATTCTTCTGTTGCTCACTGCTCAGCTGATGGCCAGCCCTGATCTCCTAACTTCCATCCTTCCTGCACTGGTGATCTCTGATGGAATTCCAGAAATAGATCATTTCAATGAGACAGTAACTATGGAAACTGTATAACCTCACTAGTTACTGTCTGCATCATAACCCGTTGTTGAGCAAGTAAGACGTACACCATACACACATTTTTCTTTTCTTTATCAGTCTGCATAATATGGGGAGGGGATGGAGAGTGATGGCATGTGGGGCCCTCCCCTGCAATAGCCACTGAAAAAAGGACCGAAATAATTTGCAAGGAGATTAGTTAAGCTACTTCAATTTGAGAATGAGGTAGAAAAAAAGGATTAACGTAAAACAGCAATTCAGTTTCAAATGAAAATTGTCAAAAAGGATGCAGTTCTGGTTCTGTGGCTTATACCCCAAGAATTTCCCCTTCCAGCTAGTTGATAAGGATGCACACAACTACTGTGAGACGAATTCAAATTGTGGGGTAAAAGCTAGCTGCAAAACCTCATGATTTACAAAAACTGTAAGAAAACCCTTGTTATGTCAGGCGAAACAAGAACGCATACCTCAGTGCAGTCTGTATTATTTGCTTTACAATGCTTCTGAATAGTGCATTCCTGACAGCTCTTCGTATTTCAAAGTAATGAGATAGCCTCCACTAAGGAGACATGTCCATCTTGCACTGGCATCTGTCCTGAAAGCGCACGTCCCATGTGCGTAAAGCTGGCCCTGCTGTTATCAGAACAGCTGTGTGCTCTCTGAATCCACTCCCCGCAGAGCCTTCATGTGTATCCGTGCTCTCTCCTTCTCCTTGTGAGGATAGAAAAAAACAGGCCCACACTCCGCTTTGTGGCCGCCTTCTGCTTCGTAAAACCCCATGGGGAATTTTTGTCAGTAGCTGATAACAGCCTAGAGCTGAGGTGAAACTTTTCAAGAACTGAAGAGCACTTTTGTTGGCAAAAGTCAGAAATGGAGGCCGATATGAGAAAAGTTGGTACCTAGAAGGAAGAAAGAGTAGCTGTGGCTTTGTGGGAAGAGCTTATCATGAAAATACAAAAATAATGAGGAAACCACAGTGATGAGTTAAACAATGAAAGAAAAGTTTCTCAGAGATAAATGGATGAATCTCTGTGAGAGAAACTACAGATTCAACTAAATGATCATGGATTATTTTTTCAATGAACATTATTTAATGAAATCTGCTAAGCAACCATGTCCGGTGCAAGGAGCTGAGCTGTACCATATGGTATTTTTAACAACCTTTCCAGCTACTCTTTGTACTGTTATGACCATTCTCAGCCTTAACTCTCAGCACCAGTTACTGGGGAGAGGTTACATACCAGAGGGTAATACAAGGTACAAAAAATGAGAATTTAACAGTTTTCTCTTTTGGAAGGAGATCAGCACTAGGTTTCCATTTACTTTGCGGGAATATTTAATACTTCCATGTTGCAGCTTGCTACATGCACAGTGACAAAGGATTCAAAGCTGCCTGTGACACAAAGAAACTGAAAGGTAAACAAGAAACGGCCGAGAATACAAACAACTGTCTGACTACGTGCTCTATATCCAGAAGCTGGCCTTGCCTTATCTGGGATGGCTAGGCACGCTCTGCCTTTGTATTTCTTCTGGCAACTCCATCCTTTGTATTTCTTCTGGCAACTGCTAGAACAAAAAGTATTGGACTATGACCCACCACCGCCATCGTCATGTGAAGTTAATGCGTCTTGGTGAGGAATTCTTAGGGTACCACTTCTGCTTTATTTATTTTACCTTAGCTCACATAAGCTGGTAGAAGATCTGGTGTGTGCTGATATTTTGAAAAACCTGTAAAGCACACGACTTGAATTCTCTCTGGGTTGGTTTTGTGGGAAGGAGTTGGTTAAATAGGAGCTGGATGCGGTCAATTCCTTCTTTTCTCAGAACTGCTATCCTCTTCCCCTCTGGAGTCTGCCAGTGACAGTAATAGCCAGAACAGATCCTCTGATGTGCTCTGGCCCCTTTGTTCCTTCTGCAGAAGTTACAGAAAATGGCTAGATTGTGGCTGAGACTATCCAAGAAGTATGTCTATGGTGAGAACAACTGTGTAGAGAAACAACTGTGTTTGAATGATTATTTTGCTATTCATCAAAAAGGCTTTAGAAATCACTGTGAAAGCTATGATGTTACGGTTTTCTGAACTCTCTGAAAAAAAAGATACTTGTGTTGTTTCCAGTTCAGTCACAGTTTCTAAAAATGGCATCCCTCACTGCTGAGTCCGCTCTACTGTTTAGTCAAGAGCATCTAACTGCTGGGGGTAACATACTTTTCCTGTTATTTTTTTCCCACTGTCTCCTACCTTTAGTTCTGCATTTGCCAGTAAGGAGTTTGCCTAAGCTATGCCCCCCTAATTCAAATATTTCATATCTTTTCTGTTGTGGAGTTCTGTGGAAAATGTGATTTCCTTGTGCTGTAATCATATTCCCGTTGAAAAGTCTGCTACCACTATGGAGATTGGATGGGTGTGGGGTGGTGTGTGTAGGCAGGCAGGTAAGGGAAAAAGTGGGTTATGATTGTTTCTTCTCCTCTCCCCAGCCTGGGTCTATATGTTGTCCCATTGGCATCAAAGGTTTTGGCAGAATTAGAAACAGGGGTGTTAGCACAGCCACAAGAAGCTTATAAGAGCAGCAAAGACATGAGGAAGAAACAGGGTTTTTTTTCCTGGGATTAATACACAGTTGGAGAGCTGTGAGATCTCAGTTACAGAATGGGAGAACAAGGGTTTACATTTCAGCTTAAAAAGATATGTTCTGTTGGAGGTGGTTTGCAATGCAAAATGCTCATTCTGCCAAACATGGCCAATTTCTATATCTTTACTGCTGGGAAACAATTAGCTTGATTTTTCACAGCTGCTTTTTGGAAAGTTCTGGGAAACTTCAGTTTTGTAGGCTTAAAGAGCATTAAAGTTGAGATTTTAGGTAGGCTCCTGTATTGCTGCTGCAAGGTGGGGAGTCTCAATACCTTAATGTCTCCCACCCGTGGCAAGTTGGCTGACAGAATGGTGGAAGCTGAAAACTGAGGAGGTGAGGAGCTGGTGTGTTGAATCTCTGGCAGCTTGCTCTTGTCTGTGATATCTCTTATTAGTTAGAGGGAAATGCCAGATAAGTGGCGTCAAGCCACAAAATTGTGTTTTACTTCCCCTGAAACAGATTTTGTCAGAAGTTCTGACTTGCCTGAAATATTATTTTAGTTTCCTCACCCCAACCTAGAAGCTCTCTTTCTCTTGAATGTTAAAATAGCTCAGGTCGTGATTTCCCTTTTCCTTGGGTTAGCACTGGTTCTTTCCCGCTTTCCCCACTGTGGAGTCTGACAAAGTTAAGAGCTATACAATACTATATAATTTTTCCAGAAGTGCTATGAAACTTTTAGCAGACTGCAAGGCTTGTGAGTGAAGGGCATTATGCAGGAGCCCAGGAAGACTGTTACTTCCAGCGGCTTCGCTCCACAGAACTGCTTATAGTTAATACTGCCAAGGGAAGGGAAAAGTGCACAATGAGTGCGTTCCCCTGTGTGCATGTACACGCTCATAAATGCACGCAATATGTAATATCTTTTCCAGTGTTGCCGTTTGTTCCTTACCACCAATCCTTCAGTAGCTTCTGGGAGAAAAACGATTGTATTTTATCTTTAAAATGGGATGAGATAAAGAAGTGCTGTAGTAGAAATCCGGTTTCCTAACTTGCATTCCTGAGACAGAAAGTGCTTAGCTTGAAGAGTACTGGTGGAAGAGATAACTTGCAATATTATATTTTGAACGTGCCTGATGGTAGCTGTGTGACCTGACTGGAAAGACTCACTTCAGAGCGGTGCTAGTGGGGCCCAACCTATCCATGTGATTAAGAATTTTTGTCAGTGGAGTATATCCATCACTGTAAACCTTCTGAGGTTAACAAAGCTCAGAGAAGGGGTGGTACATTTACCTTTGGGAAGCCAACGCAGACAATCCGTTCGTTTTTACACCAGAGCTTGTGTACTACGTGCTTTTTGCATAAATCTTTACTTCGTGTTGCAAAGCAAATATTTTGTAACAATTCAGTGGTATGGTCTAGACAGCCCAGGTTTCACAGGAGACATCCAAATCCCGAAGCCTAAAAATATAGAACTGGTGAATGACTGTGCTTCTATTAGAGACTTTGCCATCAGCAGGTCAGTGCTCTGACTCCAGGTGCAAGGGAATTAAGCAATCCGAAGTTCTGGGAAAATGTGCTGTGCATGGTTGAATCCAGAGGAAAAAGTCCAGTCTGTGCTTACGCCTTGAGTCACATTGCTTTATATCTATTATCCAACCTTATTTGATGTTTTGTGGGGAAAGCAAGCAAGCAAACTATAGGTAGTGCTCCCTTCATTTACTTTCATGGCATTAAGAGGCTTGTGAAATACCTTTGTGTGAGTGAGGAGAAATATATTTTGTTATCACAGATCATTTTATTGGTCTTGTTAATTGATTGCTAGAAATAATGCCTCTCCCATTCCTCCATGACCTCTCCCCCTTTCAGATTTGTTGCATCAATCTAGTGTGTTCAGTGGGAGCTTCAAGCCTGCAACAGATGGGCCTTTGCTTTCTGAGCTTGGCTCCGGAGAACTCAGGACGTTGAAGATAAAAGTCCAGATAGGTATCAGACAGTCTGACCCCAATTCATAGAGGTTTGTTGGCAGATATACTCTTCATCAATAGCAACAGTATCTGCTTCTATACAAAAGCACAATATTAAGATACTGTTTTGGTTTTTTTTAGCTGTTGTGGGAGAAGTTCATTGCTCATCAGTGTAAAGAAAGATGGCGACAAAATTACTATATGACTCATGCCTGGCTCTCCACAGCCTGTAGGTTTCATTCACCCTTGTTTTCCAACTGTTTCCTGAAATCCCATTTAGCTGCTTCGCTGTCACTCCCTTGATCCACCCAATCTGAAGAATCTCGCACATTCCTGTCCCTCTGAAATTACCTGACCCTGATCAATCCTTTGGGGGTGGGAGCGGTGGAAGAATAACAAATAGGAGAGGAGTTTGAGGTTGCAATCTTGAGAGAATGCAAGAGCTGAGTGCCGTTGCTGGTCAAGGGCATCATCTGGGAGCCTTTTGCTGGGCTTTTCTGACCTCAGCTCCCTCTTTTTTTCTGTACTGAGTACTTCTTTCCTCCTTACCTTCACCACCAAAACACAGAAGATATCAGAGTACGTAGCACGGGAGGAGAGTGTTCAGTGAGGGCATTTTCTCATGCTTGCTGCTTTGTAAGCCTTTTAGGACACCAAGGAGCTTCATGAGGTAGCCTCAAAAGATATCTGGAGCAGGGATCATATGCCCCACGTGGCTTGACTATTTTTTAAAGTTGCTGGACAGGATCAATGGAATTTTTTTTTTGTTCTTATATACTCTTTCTTAGATATCTGATAAAGGTCAATTTATCTGTCCAAGTGATACAGCGGACAGTCCTGATGGGTGATGTCTACAGTAGCGCTGAGCCAGTCCTGTGCAGGAGCTGGCTAATGAGACAAACAGCTGCTTCATCCCAAGAAAGTAGGCAGGAAGCTAGTTATAATTACGAGCCTCATGGCATGAACCGACAGTTTTCAGGAAATACTGCTGCCGTGTATTATGCCTTACACTTGCATTTTTTTCTGTTTCCCGCAGCTTGTTAAATATACAACAGTTCTCCTTTTCCTCCCCCAGCACTGTACCAATGTTGGAAGCTATATTTAGTTCTTGTCGAGTTACAGCAGGCTTTTTATAATCACGAAGTAGTGAAAAAAAGGCCAGCAACACAGTGAAGGCAAATATTTGTAGCGTATCATAAACCTTTCTTGTAACCTAAATATTTAGAAAGAACAGGGGTGTAGGAGGATGCTGTACTTTTTAAAACATGGGAAAGATAAGGAGCAGCCTCCTAAGTGGGCTGACATGTTGGAGAAGTCTTTTTGCTGTGGCATGCGTGAGCAAAAGGACTTCTTCCTTTTGTTCAGAACACGTTTGCTAACTGAAGATGATTTAGAAAAGTCAATGTCTAACGTTTCATTAAAAGAAGAAAGTGCACAGGCAGTTTGACCTGCACATGGAGGACTGCCGTTGACAAGAACCACCACTGCTGTCCCCAGTGAAATAAAAAGAAACGTTGCCCCAGTGGATCTTGAGGGATTCATTAGCACCCTGAAAACACCAATAACTTCTAAGATTTTCCTTTAGCAAACACTGAAGTAGAAAAGCTTGCAGTATGGACTGAGGGAGAAGAAGTGAGTTGAGCAGTCTGTTGCTGAAAATGGCCTTCTGCCAAAACGCCCCTATATATGCCCGGTACATTTTTAGTTTCTGACTGCTCATTTTTAAGTTGTTTTATTCTGAAAAATGTCTTTGCTTCAATTTTTATCTTATTTTATGCTATTTCATGCTCGGCTGTTTGCTACCTTTTCCTTTCACGTCTTCTCTGTCACGGAGGGTGGCGCTGCAGCTTGGGAGCCATCAGGATAATCCAGGTGGAGATAATCAAGGCTTTGTTGTGAGACACCACAAGAAAATTCTGTGCTGCAATCTGTGAAACTCATGAGTTAAACATCAGGTGCCCCAAGGGTTTCTGCTTTAATCTAGGGACCCCTGGGTTTTCTAGGGACCTTCTTTTGGGACCCCTGAAGTGTTCCTCTGTTTCATTTCATTTCTCAATTTTTTTTTAAACTGTAGTTTCAATAATTAACAAAACCTGAATGGGTACACCAAATAGAATTTGACCTGTGCGTTGCCAGGTAGAAATGTAATTCACCGTGTGCAGCATGGAGGGAAAGGTGAACGGGTGTAGATGCTATCCAAGTTGTTTTCATTCAAATGTAGCATTATTGACAGTTGTTCAAAGTCTGTGATATATTCAGAGCATTAAAGCAGCACTCTATCAGCGGAAATACATGCTTGTATCCGTTTAGATTTTGACCTAATTCTTAAAAATATTTGAGTTTTGTTGTATGTCTTTTTCATATGCATTGTTAACCTATAAATTACCCTAAAAATTGCTCTTGGTTTTAGCTCTCATACCATTACTTTTTGACTTGGCTAAGAGCCTTCCTGATGGCTGAACTTAACATTTGTGCTTTCTGCTGCCATATTCACTTTCTCATACCCAATTTATTCTTTTCCTTGCAGATCAGGAAAAATGTGATGATGATGAGATGGAGCGACTTTACAAGTCATTAGAACAAGCAAGCCTGTCTCCCATTGGTGATCGTCGGCTGTCAACGAAGAAGGAGCTTAGGAAGTCATTTATCAAACGCAGCAAAAACCCTTCCATTAATGAGAAACTCCACAAAATTCGAATGCTGAACAGCACATTAAAGGTGAGGTTGCAGAGCGAGCCAAGAAAAAGTCTTAGAGAAAGAAGCAGTTCGGCTGAAAAAAGAGGTAAACCTAGACTTCAGCCAAACTATAATTACATATTTACTTAAAGCCCCAGAGAATTTGGTTAAGGTTTTGAAATTGTTTTCTGCTTCATTCTGAATACTGATCTGTGTTTTGTTGTTAAATCTGAACTGGAAGCAGAGGGTCAGAAGGGACTCTTCTTGCAGAAGTTCCAGCTCATTTGGAAAATTTAATAAAGCAAGCTTCTCCTAGTTAGCTGGAAAACGTGCGAGCTCAGCTGAATGCACTAAACAGGGGAGCCTTAAAAAAAGGAAGAGCAGACAAAGTACGTTGATGATAAAGGACATGAAAATGACCCTGAGCCAAAAAAAGTTTTCCTTATGTGATTATTGGAGAATGTACAGGATGTGCCAAAGCTATTGTAAAGACCTCCTGTAACTAAAATATTTTTAATAACAAAAGCATCCTGCTTTTATGTTGGAAACATATCATGAACTGGAGGGGCGGAGGGGTTCAGGGGACGTTCCATGAAAGGGCCAGTAAATCTGTCTGGAGTGTAGGGATTTATGGGGCTGTTTACTTGCCAGCATCATTTCAAGTGTCACGGGATTTCAAAGCCTGCTTCTGAATGTCACTGAGGGAAGCAGAAAGCTTAACCATAATACTTAAACTGTAAGGAGAAGAAAGAATAAATGTAAACCTGGAGCTTCACTTGTTTCTTTTTGTATGCATTAGAAGCAGGAATTGAATATCTTGTTTCAAGTGCGTGTATTTGGCTTCAGGCGTTGTGTGCTGGAGAAATGCACGAAAAACATCTGCTGTTAGCACAATCATTTATTTGATTATTAGTGGCAACGGGAGGCTTGGCTTTGGCACTCCGGCCTGCGTTAAACTTCCTGAAGATACAGTTGAAAAGACAAGTGGGAATATGGGCGTTCTCCCTGTTGCTGGGCTTCCAGGCTCCGTGTGAGACCTGGTGAAGTCTCCCCTCAGTATCAAAGAGTCTTCAGTGACATGGTACTGACTATAGCAGTATTCATCTGCATCAGCAATAAGCGAGCCCATCATGTGACAGAAAGTTAGTTTAAAAAGTATGCCTATTTTATGGGACAGGAAGCTAAATATAGAAACATACTGCAAAGTATTCCCCGATAGGAGCCTCCCTAATAAATCTAAATAGAGTTGTATCCTGTGGGACAATCAATTTCATTAGCATGGACCTGAATGGAAGTCTAGAAGCCGTACTGCCAGACATAAGCAAGGACAGCGCTGCATTGAGTCAGCACAGGAGTATTGTATAACTTGTGATTAGCAGTGTTTATAACCTTAGGCTTGTCTAACAATTGCATTTAATGTGGAAAAATCATTTTTAGAATGTTCATAATGAATAAAACCTGTTGATCTTTTTTTTGCTTTCTTCAAACTAAGAAATTGGAGTATTGACAAGACAAATACAGCACAGACATTTTCCCACAGACACAAACAGAGTTCTATACATGGTAGTGTTTAAGTTAGCCTGTCAGAGAGGTAAATGCCTGCAGTGGGAAAGTGCCATATTCTTTGCATCAGTGGGATTATGTGCTTTTAAAGTCAATTTTCTTAACGTATAACATGAGGTAACGGGAAATGATCTATTGGAAATTTACAAATCAGGAAAGGTTTTCGTCTGACCACATTTACTCTGCTTTAATTAAAACCCTATTAGTTTGAGACAAGTGATTTATGCAAGATTCAGTGCAATTTTGACTCCACATCTTTAACAACAGATTAATGTTGCTGTCACAATATATCATTAACAAAACATGCTTTGGATAGTTTGGAAGAGAGGGAAGCTGTGTGCAAATGTATCACAGGGTTAATGAATATGGGAAATAGATTTAGCGCTGCAGAAAAATTCCACAGCGTGGCTGTTTGACACCAAGTTTTTCTGCTGGGAATACTCTTCTGTCCCTTCTGCCTCCTTGTCTCCTCTTCTCTAAGGATAACTGCTCATATCTCTGCAGCGATGCCAGAAGCCCTCTTAGGGGGGCTAGTGCTAGGTCTGGAGGGTAGGACCTGTGTAAACCAACAATTGAACAAGCTTTTCTGTTTCAAAAGCAGCTTGGGCATCACAGGGATTAGAGTAGTTGATAGTTCATTAGAGTAGTTGATAGTTCATTAGAGTAGGAGTGGAATGTGGATGTGTAAGCAGCCAATTGCTACTATTGGGAAGCATCACGGATGTCTGGGAATATTTTCAAGGCAGCCACTAGCACAGAGTGTCCTCAGGCACGATGAAACTCGTGGCAGCAGGAGAAGAGGGTGAGAACTACTCCATTGCTTTCACACACAGACTGTGGGGAATGGAACAGGGAAAAAGCAGGAAAGGTTTGTTAGTGCAGCATGGTGCCTCCATTAAGAAATTGTAGCTGCTAACTGGGGCTTCTCTGTCCTGTGATCCACTGCATGGTAGGCAATGAGGACTGGAAAAGCAAAGTGGTTTGTTGTGTCAGAAAATGTGAGGACATCAATGTATCTAAATACCTGAATGGAAGGTGCAAAGACGAGGAAGCTAGGCTCTTTCCAGTGGTGCCCAGTGACAGGAGCAGAGGCAATAGGCACAAACTGAGACACAGGAAATTGCCTCTGAACATCAGGAAACACTTTTTTACTGTGAGGGTGACTGAGCACTGGCACAGGTTGCCCAGAAAGGCTGTGGAGTCTCCATCCTTGAAGATATTAAAAAGCCATCTGGACGTGGTCCTAGGCAGCCTGCTCCGGGTGTCCCTGACTCAGCAAGGGGTTTGGACTAGATGACCTCCAGAAGTGCCTTCCAACCTCAGCCATTCTATGATCGTGACTTAAAGGATCTCAGTATCCCTGTATCAGTGACCGTTCATGTCTTATGATTGAAGCAAGGTGCCGGCAATATACGGTCTGAGCTGCTCTTGTCTAAAAGTAGAGACCAGATTTGTTGTTAGTAGCTGGCGGTAAATGTGTTAGCAGCCACATGTGCTCTAGCCATCCAGAAACTCTACTGCCAGTGCACAGATTTTAATCAAAATTATTTTCTGCCTGGCTCCCAGAGAAGAGAGATTTATAATATGGTCAGGGAATAAGTATTTTTTGAGAAAGTTAGAATTGGTGTGAATTATAGAAGTAAATGCTGTGTTGTCTGGTTTCATGCAAGTACTAATGTGTTGCGAAACAACATAACTGTCTAATTTTCACATGAATTCTCTGTCATGAAATTTTGCAAAGAATCCTATAATATAAAAAATATTTACATGGAGTCATAATCTTGCCTTCAACTGGGACGAATTTCTGCTATGGACTTTAATGATCTACATTTTAAAAATGGGAACAAGTTACCAGGAGGATGGATAATTGGCCAACTCCTTGGAACTTGGTTCTCTAATGTTCCCAGACTGTTTTTGTTATGGACGATGAGCTCGACAGTTTCTGTGGGAAATAATCACTTGTTCTCTTCCTAGTGTAAGGAACATGACCTGGCCACAATTAACCAGTTGCTAGAGGACCCAAAGTTGACGGCAATGAAGTACAGAGAGTGGAGGAACACAAACATCATGCTGGTCCAAGATATCTATCAGCAGCAAGAGGTCCAGGACGTGTCCACAGAGAAGAGCGAGGAGCAAGAGATGACTCCACAGCCTATCGCTGAAAGTGCTATCTGAGGCCATGGTTCAATGGTTTATGGCAAAATTTTTTCCCCACAGGACTTCACGTACAGGCACTTTAAACTGCTGCATTTTGAGGTTTGTTTTTTCCAAGCGTTCTCTGAAAGGAAAACAACCCCTTCTCCAAAGCTTTAATTCCTTTTGCAAAACTTACTTCATGTCAAAAAAGCAATTCCCCCAAATTGAAAAAGCATGCCTGAACGTGGGCTGCATACCTAAGAAGACTATTTTATGAAGCAGCAAAGAAATGTTTTTCCATCTTTGGAGAAGTAAGTTAAATATGTCCAACTCCTGGAAGTCACAGAACTGTATAATATGAACTGTATGAATGTGAGATCCTTGGGGTTGTGTTGACCATGTAACTTACTGTTAAAGGAAGCTACAACAATGCCAACAGGATGTAGTCTGCTCTCTACCTTTTTACTCTGTAAGGTAGCCTGATGTCTGCATTTTCATCTCTACATTCACTCACTTTCACCGCTCTACCAGTTTAAACAGAGACAAATAGATCAGTAATTACGCATGAGTTTATACTACAGACAGCTGTCAGGCACCCAGTTTGTGCTCTGCCTGATGTTTTATGAGTTTCAAATTTATTTATGGACTAGACCAAGGTACTGTCTTTCTACATGAAGAAGAGAAGGCCTCTCAATGTTTGTTAACATGTAATTTACTTTTCAGTGAGGCAGCTGATGCTTCAACAAGTTTCAAATTTTCTTACGGACTTGGCAGAATTCCTTGGAAGATTATTTTCTTTTTCTTATTTTTGACAATTGTGACTATATAAGGTACAAGTTCATCCCAGATTCCTACTCGGGAAGGTGGTCAAGTTCACAAGGCAGAAGCTAAAAAATAATTAAATTCCTGATGTGGACCTAAGAGTGTAAAACATAGCTGCAAATATTTTTGTAAATATATGTCATTTTATGGCTTATATGAATGTGACTATGTACTGTATATATGTTTTATTTATATATTTATATATGCTGAATTTCCTAATGTAGACAGGCACACACGGACCAGACCCACCCAGGTGAGAATGCTTACAGGTTGACTTGAAATGCCTCTCTTTTTTTTTTTTTTTTCCATTATGAATCACAGTAATGGCTCTACAACTGAGACTACCCTGGGATGTCTGCTGTAACTTTTTCTTCTGTCTTTCTAGCTTTGAGTTTCAGATGAAGAAAATCTGTACCATTCAGGGCAGGAAAATAAGTTTTCTATAAAATGTGGGATTTCCCTTTGGGCAAACAAAAATGAGTACGTTAAGAGGTTTTGCTGCAGGATTACAACTTTTTGGCTTCATTGTCCTCAGTACAATTTGGATTTTTTGCCTTCACATCTTATGCATGTGTACAAGTATGAGGAACTTTGCAGAGTGCCGAATTTTGAAAAACAAGAATTAGCTTACTGATTTCAAATTAATGCCACTACAGGAATGGTGGCAGTCTTCACTTCTGTTGGTTATTTCAAAAAGATATGCCTTTTCGTTAATTTTCAACACGGTTTATCTTTTAAAGCAAAATACACTATACAGATGCAGCCATATCCACCTGTCTTTATACATTGTATGTTTTATCATAGCTTGATTGAGAAAACAAAAATTAATAGTGTTAGTGGGAACACGTGAAGTCTTTTCCACCTGTGTAGCGATGTCTGACTGTTGTTATTGTATTTTTAACACTCAACGGCTTTCCTTTCAAAGTAGAGACGTGGAATTATGTCCCAATGCATCCAAAATTGGCAGTTAAGGCTGCGTTGAGTGTGAGAACTGAGGACCAGACAGTAAGCTATAAAAAGGGGGAAACAGAAGGAAGAATGTAGGCTCCTTTGATATGGCTTTAATGGGAGAGGGCCAGGCAAACTGGGGGCTGGTTGAATGCAGAAGCAGGGCCAAGCTTGGGGATAGCATCACTGCCTCAGGTATAAAAGGGTTTAGAAGGATGAGGGTAAGGGCTGATATTGGGTCAGTTCTTAATAACTGGGGCTAGTCTTCCAGTGGGGAACAAATGTTAGCTGCGACCTGGAAGTGGGTGACAATGACTAAGTGGGGAAGCAGACATAAACCTCAGGTTGGTTAAAAAGCTATTGTTTTCAGGAAATTGTCATGTGAGTGGTGATTTCATCACTTCAGTAATTCTAACTAGAAGTTGATATAAACTAAGCAAACTCAATACCTGTTGCAATTTGCTTTAGAGTAATCACTTCCTAAAAATTAAGCCCATTTTAAGATTTTTTTATCTTCCACCATTCCCATAAGACCCTCTGGACTGTGGACATTTGTGAGTGTCCTGCTCCTGAATTAAATTCTTCAAAGCAGATACGTGGGTGGGAGCGGGATAACCCTTAAATTTAACATGATGTCAATTAACTGCCAGGCACACACCGCTTGATCCATCTCAGTTTTAACTACTTGGTGCTAAATAATTGATAAATAACGGAGAGCAAATTGAACTTTATCTTGCAGGTGCAGGCCATTCAGTTTCTCATGAAACAAAGCATATGAAAACCATTTTTCTTCAAAAGCAGATTCACTTAGGTCTTAAAAACAAACACGTGCTTAAAAGGCCTGTTGAACTGAGCCAGACTAGTCAGTGCCTTGCAGTTCTGAGCAAAGTCCTAATCGATGCCGTTTGCTGAAGTAGATTTGCACTATACAAAGGAAAGCACTATGTGGCCTGCACACGCTGTGTTGGCTCTTTTCACACTGTGCTTGTATAAGTGTATACAAAACAGGTTTCCCAAATACAGAGACAGAAAAATGTCCTCCGACCACCCAAACTCTACTACTGGTTTTGATAAGATTACCTAGCCTAAAATAGCTTTTAAATTACTCTCTCTCACCTGGTGACTAGATACTTACTGTTGAACTATTGAGTTTTTGAAAACCTGCTGAGGATGGGCTGTATCGCCCTCTTTGAAAATAACAGCAAACTGTTGAACTTTAATGCAGTTGTTGTTGTTTTAACAAATTTCTGCGTGTTCAAGAAAACAGATGTATGATTTTTACGCAAGTGCGGTGCTGGGAGTCTATCTCCATTCTCTTCAGCTGCTATTTAGGCCTGAAACAAATGGAAAGTTTGGGAAATGTGAAGTGAGAATTGTAGTAAGCCAGGATGGATTTTCCAGCACTGCTAATTAATGTGAGAGTTTTGACCTGGTGCTGGATTCATCACGAGGGGCTGCGCAGCCATGTGAGAGCCACAGTCGGAGAAAGAAGCGTGTGCAAGCCGACAGCTACAACTAGTGGATGCAGCGGGGAGACACCTCAGCAGGAGGAACTTGGACAACTCTGTGCTCCGCTCGGTGATAGGGGAAACAGTGTCTGTTGGCCTGAACGTGGAAGGCCTGCGCTACTGACTCACAGTATAGGGAAAGTGTGCGTCCCTAGGGAATGTCTAAAAGTCTTTAACAATCTGCCTCATGGGACTTGTTTTCTGTACTTTTTTTGGAGAAAATGTGCGCATGGATGCGTGCACATGCACGCTTATTCCTTTGTCGGTAAAGCCTTTTGGTATTGGCACGACTATTGGTCCAGCTATGCGGATTTCAGAGTAACTAATGACAGTATCTAATTTCAGCTGTTTCTGCAGCCTGTCTCTGGTGGCTTTTCTGAAAACTGAATCTCTCTGTTTTGGTGGCATAGATCTCACGAGCTATAAGAATGAGCTGGGATCACATTTCCTTTCCTAAGATGGGAAAGGTTTCATGTGGGGACAGTGAATCTTTCTGCATCTAGTCCTGATCATTTACTCAATACTGGGTTTTACCTGAAGCAGAAATAAACAGGAATAAATGATGTGCTACGACCTTTTTTTTTTTCACCCGGATAATTTTCTTACTGGAGAAAAGCTTCATATTGAGACAAAAAGCTGTTTTGGGACAGCCAGGGAGGGAGGGAAAAAAAAAGAGGTGGCATTTGATTTAAAGCTATGCAGAATTTCAGAATTTAAAATGATTTCTGACGAGGAAAAATTATGGGCATGCTGTGACTATTGTGTGAGCCTGTAAGCTTACATGTCTATTACAGATATAATATAAAAACTTGTATTTTTTAACTCTTAAAGTAGCAAGAGAGTCCACGTAAGCATACTGCTATGTGAGGAACTCCATGCACTGTGGTTGAAATTGCGGGTTTGGGCTTTTTTTTATTTTTGTTTTGCTTTTTTGGTGGCACAGAAGTGACCAATTGCAATGAGAGCCTGGGCTAACCTCATTTGTGAGAGACATTTCTTTCTGTTCACAGGAAGCCAAAGTGGTTTTCTTGTAGTAGGAGAGCCAAAGTGGTATTTCCTGTTTTGTGTGGGGCATTTCGAAGCAGCAGACGCTTTAAGATGTCAGTCAGCATTTCCTTGACGGCTTTAAGATTTATCTCGTTTAGGTCTGCTCCAAGCTGCCACATTCTTGCATTTTTAAGAACCAGCTTCATTATTCACTAAAACAAAAGCTGAGGTGAAAAGAGAAAATGAAAAACAGAACAGAAAAGCTCCGAGCTAAAATGCGGCTGAAAGTCTTTTCTCTGTGCATAAGGGTAATGGGAGTTAAGCTTGCCAAAAGCTATGCATTTCAACACTGAAAAAAGATTGTCAGGTGTTGAGGAGAGTACTACATTCCTTGAATTTGCTATGGGAGAAGTTCCAAGACCTGTCTGCTTTGGAAAAATGAATATTTTTCTAATTTATTTCTTCCTGGTAAAAATCCGAAGAGAGTGGCTTATAAACTGGCAGAAAGTTAAAAATGAAATATACATGTAACCCATTGACAGTTTATCAGCCTTGAGGTATTACCTTGAAATGATTGACTTTAGATGACTCAGCCTTTAATGCAGAAAATCCATTTCTTTGGAAACCATTATAGCTACCACGGTGTCTGAGGCTTATGTACCCCATCCAGCCCGCGTGAGGGCTATTTTGAGGATGTCAGTGTATGGCATTTCTATAGGGCAAATAGCTTACATCACATCATACCTTAGGAAACGCGTGAACTCTAATGCTCCCTGTGTCCTGGGTGCCGTACAACCTGCCCAAATTGTTCTGACTCCTGAAGTTGCTTCTGACAGTTTTACCTTCTCCCACCTAAAAATAAAGAGGATATGAAAATCCCACTCTCATGTGAAGAGAAACTAGCGCTAATCTAGCAAATCTAACAAAATGACTCACCTGACGAAATGCCATAAGTGTATAATAATAACAGCAGTGTTCTTGTGCAAAGCATTCAAACGCTGAGGACTGGCCAAAAGGAGGAATGGGGGGGTCTGTTCCATTACCCTCTGTGTAGACGGGGAAAGCCATGCATAGAGCAGTATTTGCAAGGATATCTGTCAGGCAGGGGCACGGCCTGCAGCACCATGAAGGTGTATGGAATGTCAATTTGGTATTTTATCTGCTAAATCTATTTCTATTTTTTTTTTTCCACTGGTTTCAAACTCAAAGCACAATGTTTGCACTCAGCGCTGCCTTTTTACTGCTTGTTGCCCACACATGTGACTTGATTTTAATGGAATGATACACACATCTTGCAGAATGAGAGCCTTATGTTTGCACTTGTCAATTAAACACTGAAATGAGAGAACATGTTGCTCAGCCTTTTTTTTACTTTTCACTGTGGATTTTTCAGTTTACTGCTGAATTTTCTGGCTCTTTAAACAAGCAAATTCCCCTTGGGACTAATATTACTATTAAGTTGAATAATCTGGAACCAGGAAGAGTCAATGAATGGTGTGACTGAGGAATGCCTTCCACTAGTTGGCAATGTAATTTTTTAAACTCTGCTGTTAAATTAGTTAATTCTCTTTAATTGGTAGTTGTAGCCACCCTTAGGGAAGGATGGCCTCTTCTGACAGGCATGGGACGTTGTTGGATTTTCTTTTTTTTTTTTTTATAGCCCAGAGAGCAGCCTGTTTCAATTAAAAGAGGTTTGGGATCTTCGTCAAACGAGTTTCAGTTTAGCTGGACAGGCCAGCCAGGTATGAGCACAGTGAAAGTGCGTTTCCTAAAAAATTATCTTGTCAAAGAGGTCAGCTGCCCTAAAGGAAGAATGTCCCTGTCCTCCTCTGTGCTTCCAACCTCCTACATGCTCCCACTGCTCTCCTCAGGCTAATCTGCTCATCATTTGGCAGCTCTGTCAGCTCGACTGAGTCAGGCAGCAAGGAACAGACCCAGCAAGTTGGATAGTTGTCTACTGCGATGGTGGATAAAATTGGCTTATGAAGAGGCTCAGTGCCTGCTGCAGCCCTCACAAGGGAGGCAGCTGGATTATGTAGGCAGAAGCAGAAGGAAGAAGAGCAGCGTAAGTGGGAGGGAAGAGGGGGACCTCTTCCTTTTAGGAGCAGAGCATTAGCTTGACTCACCTTCCTGCAAAGCTATAGCTTCACTTTCACCAAGTGATGATTTCCTTTTTTTACCCCTGCAAGACATGGTTGTGAAGACAACCCGAGGGAACAGTTTTCCTGCAGGGTTTACTGTGATCTCAGCCTGTGCTCTTGCTTTCCGTGCCTCATGGATTGCCAAACATTTTGTTTCTGGGCCTGAAAGCCAAGCACTACAAAAAACAATGCCGTGTTTCCTTAGAATCCTTCCTGGCATGCTTGCTGTGGGGATGCTGGTGCAGGCATGAGAGAGGTAGTGGTTGGGGCTGGAGCACTGTACGTTTATGTTAGCTATGAAACTGTACCGCGCTGGCTTGGGCCGCCTCGTATTTTCCTCTGGCTTTTGATTTACACCCTCCTGTGGTAGCATAAAATATGACCAGTTCCAAAGTTTTATAAGAATAGAAATGAGTTGCTCATCATGATTTGGACATTTGTCTTTTGTTTACTTAAAAAAAAAATGCTAGGCTTCACTGGGCTTCCAGACAGTCCCTGTGAGCTTGGAGGTCAGTATGTTCCCTGGCAACACGGAGGGCAAAAGCGTCATTCCTGGCATCTGACCCTATTTCATCACGCCACATTTTGGAAAGGCTCAGCCATCATTCTTCTGACATTATCATGGGCTGTTTCTTATTGATGGAAGAAAGTACCTACTGTCAGGGGGAAAGTTCCTGTATTATCTTCCTGTGCTCAAGAAACGACCCAGTTGTCACTAGGAGAAGTTTAAAATTGGCTGACAGAAGCCTTGGTGGTACATGGGATACTGTGCATAGTGACAAACTGCTCTGTTACTTTGATGGGGAAACGTGTATTCTCCCTCTTTCCACTCCTGGGCAGAGCGGTGTCAGCCTCAGCCAGACACACGAGTTCTCCTTGTGCTGCCACTGGGAAGACACAGGTTCTTGCAAAAGGGTCTCAGCAAGTTTGTCTGATGGAGAAAACTGATCCCTTAGCACAGCCTGCTGGCTGCTGGCGAGAGAGCAAGCAGGGAGAGAATTACAGGTTTCCACGTGAAGAAGATAAATTGTAGTGTTACTGCTGTAGGTGTGATGGTCTCGGTCTACATCTGAGCAAGTTTTCCAGGGAGGTGACAGCGTTTGCTGCAGGTGGGAAAATGGAGATGCTGTCTGGCACACGGGCCCTCTCCAGGCCTGAAAGAGAAGCAGTGAACTGAAACCAGGTGCAGTCTGAGGAAAAAGATGCTCTGTGAGGAAAAACAAGTTAACACCTAAGAGGCCAAGGCGGGTGCTAGGAAAGGCGAGATGGTAAATCTGGGGGCAAAAAAGGATAACTATTGACTGTGGAAAAATGAGGGCATGAGATCAGTGGAAACCCACAACCTGCCATACAGCTGATGTCTCAGGATTGTTTTAATATCTGGTTATTCAACATCCATGAATTTCAGGCAGTGATTTGTTAAAACTGTTTTGTAGACCACCCTAAAAGACAAGGGTTGACAGGTCTGAGGTTGTTTTCTGGAAAATGTTCTCATGCTGGTGTTAAGGACCATGGTGTGCTTCTGTCCTTCAAGAAACATCTGTGCAAGTCTGGTAAAACCAAAAGCCACAGTCATGGTGTGGCACAGAAAGACAGCTGAAAATTCAGAAGCATCTTCAATGTCCTCAGCTCTTGCAATGGCAGCCATGTCCTGGTGATCCACAGGCCTATCTGTGCTCTTGTGGACCTGTTGCTGAAGAAGGAGGTACGTTTCTAAGGTGAGTTGTCTTAAAGCTAATTTTTATTACAGACAGTAAATTCATCTCACCTTGGCTAGCACTTAAGTTCATAAATTACAACAGATGTTGTAATGTAAGAACATGTTGTAATGTAAGAAGATGACCCTGGTGGTGGTGTCCTTTCCTGTGTAATTTGAAAATTTTGCTCTACAAATGCCAGGATGAGACCCAAATAAGATTTCATACTGCTGTAAAACATGCACATCACCTTTCCAGCTTGATGTGATATTTCATCATGAGCATCACTTTTTTTCTGTGAAATAATTTATTCTGCTCACCTTGCTAATGACAAGTAGAGGCAATTCGGATGGCTGCATCTTGTGTGCTGTTTCTGAACAGGGTTTTCTAACACACAAAAAAGGACAAATTATGGTGCTGATACTGGTTGGAAGAAGCAGGTGAGAGTCCTTAGGACTGAGGCAGCAAACAAAGCTCAGCACTTTGGAGACAGTGACACAAATGATGTGTGTGCTTTGGAAGGGGGAGGCAGGAACCTCAGTCATTAAACAAAGGAAGGAAACCGGTCCCAGGAGGAATCACTGGAATGATGAAGGCAAAGTTTCTATTTATACAAAAACTTGAGTGTGAAATAACCCCTGTGACCAAAGGCCAGGTGCAGAAGGTACGGGCTGGTTTTGGAGCGTGGCTGTCCTGAGTGACATCAGGGCAACCTGGTCAGGCCATACCCTCATCAGGTCTGGGTGCTGGGCCAGGGGAATGAGAGACGATGTGTCCAGGCCTTTCCTCCAGACATTAGCACCCATGCTAGCTGTTCTCTGGCACGATGCTGATTTGTGGATCCGGGCCCAGCTTGGATCACCCAGTCTAGTTCTGCATTTTAATTTCTGCCTGGGAACGTGCCTGCAGTAGGGTGCAGTGGCTGAAGTACCTGGTTTATTGGCCTCGTCGTGTGAAAGCTCTTGGACTGCAGTTGTGTCTAAGGCTGGGCAGGGTTTCTTGTTCATATTTCAGAGTTGGTGCAGTGGTTCTTGCTGATAGAGATTAGTCTAAAGTTAAGACTAGCTTTTGTTTCAGAGGAAGAGAGAGTTGACATTGGGTGTAGGAGAGGTTGCAGAGGTGAGCGAGCATTGCATCATGCACTTAACCTTGCTTTGCTCCTAGCTGTGGCCCTGGTCTGTACCAAGGGGAGGCTCATGATTGAATTTAGGCTTGGACTGTGTCAGGGTTCAGGACAGAAATCATTTAGGATCTCTATTCAGGTCCTTCATGAACAAATGGAATCCATTTAAGACAGGAGAGCTCGGGGTAGACAGAAACTCGTTTTTAGGGTTGCATTCAGTTTGGCATAGTGGGAGTTGAAGGTACAGATTGTTTTCCAGGTAGCAGAAAAAGCTCAGAGGATGTTTTAGGGTTAGCAAAGGCTGTTGCCTTTCTTTTAATTTTGGTGTTGGGTGGCATTCTCAGATTAGGGTGACAACTAACATTTGGGCTAAGGTTAGGCCATGTGCTGACATTTGCTTCTTAGTCCCTGCCCGTCCTAGACCTGTTCTACCTGTGCCCTAATTGTCGCTTTTGTCTGTAATGGCCTTAAATGTAATTTGGTGTCTCTAGACCCAGCACTACTGCAGGCTCATCAGTCCTTGATTACATGAGTACTTTCCCTAAGCAGACAGAAACTGAATACTGCTTCAAAGACCATAAATATTCCCCTGAACTTTTATCTCAATTCTAGAGGGCAGCTTTGTGCCTCAGCAAAGATGGAGGCAGAGGGCAGAAATCCTGGACCAGCTCTGACAGAGGAAGTCACAGTTTGCATGTGTAAGAAAACAGGTTGCATAATTGTTCTTTTTAATGTACACGGGCACTGGCAAAAAGAACGCAGAAAACAGCTCAAGTGAAACCAAACTTGCACAGCCTTTGAGAGTGGTGTCTGGCTTGTGTGTCTTAAGGTGACCTCAGCTGCTTCCTGCTAAATAAATGGACTTTGAGTGCTTTCTGAGGACAAAGCTTCACCTGTAGATGCGGATATACTGAAACCTGCTATATTTGATACATTCGCATTGTCAGAATGAATTTTAGAGTTTCTGGTGGATCTTCTCTGAGATCTCTAGCACCGAGCTAGAAGGTGGGACTAGATTGGGTCTGGTGCCGGCAGAGAGGCAGAGAAGCCCTGCAGACACTCAAGGGGTCTGGAGCCTATGGAACCACTGGGGTGTAGTTCATAGGTGGGGCTGCCATGAAAGGGCTACTCTTGGACTTCCCACCTTCCTGTTAGGATCTCTCCTGTAGGAAAATTTGGCTGTGGAAAATAAGAAAAAAATTTGATATATTTGGATATTTTAGAGCGACAAAAGGAGACAACAGTGCAGCCCTTTTGCTATTCATGTTCCACAGACATGTTCTGAGTTGGGCTGTCCTGCCCCGCTCCCTAAGTGATGCTGGGTCTTTCTTTGGTCAGTAAAGACAACACTGCGTGAAAAGAAGTGATGTATGACATGGCACTAGGTGGTCAGGCAAGTTAGAAGTAGCAGTGTAACATAATGTGTTGATTTTATCCCAGAAGAATGAGTCTGATATATTCTGAATAATAAAAAATTTCCTGTCTATAATTTTGTTGTGCAGAGGGTGCATACGGGTGGAAAAAGTAATTTAAGGTGTACAATGTTGGATGTAGATTTGAAGGATCGAAGTTCAATTTCCAGACACAGGTAATATGTGTGATTTTGGTGACAGGTGAATCACTCCTACCCAGTCACTCAGTCCCCTCTTTGTAACTTGGTGATGAGAAGTGTCTACTGCAGAGGGCTGTAAATCCAGCAGTGCTACTCCGCTGATTAAACAGAGAATGCCATGGCGTTGCCAATACAGGCTGTGACAATCAATGGTAACATGGTGAATCTTTCAGACCATGAGGACTGACGATTCATATGTGGGGCGCTGCTGGCGATATACTTTCAGGATGCTCTGTGTAAGGGAAGAGGAAAGTTGAAGGGATTTCCTGCCTAAGTGTCCCCTCTGACAAGAGGTGCTGCATCCTGGACCTGATGTTGTCCACTGCAGAGTTAGACCCCATGAGCCCAATTCTCCTTGTGTGACATTGTCTCTCCTGAGGCCAGAATATGGCTGTGTGCAACTGCAGATGCTTTTGCAGAAGAAATATGCGGTTGAGCTGGCTTTGAGCTGGCTTTAAGCTGGCTTGTGTGAATTCATTCACCTAAGGAAGGGAGGGTTGGGCTCAGCTGGCAACCTGCAGAGTGGGGCTCAACAGCTGAACGAACTCCCTGTCTTTTTGGCTTTTACTAAAGTCAAGGCAGCATGGGGAGCATCTGACTCTCATTTTGAGTAATAGGAGGTTATGTTAAAAATCCACACCAGGCCCTTTCACCTACCCAAATTAACAGAAAAAAATAGGGTGCTGATGGCAGATTGTGTAATGGGCAAAACAGCCTTGACTAATTCTTCCCAATTAACACAACTATTTCATCAGGATTTAGGTACTGGGAGAAAGCTCTGGAAATCAACTAAAATGTGTCAGATGCAGTGATCGAAATACTATTTCAGTGGCCTCAGGGCGGTTCCTGCGCCTGCGTGGGTTGCCTGCAGGCACTGTCCCTTAGGCGTGTCCCTGTCCTCCTGGCTTACTTATTACTCACTTTTTGATTTGACCAAAACCGGTATCACTACAGGGTCAGTGTTTTGGTAAATTAACATGAAAAAAGATTAGCTATGATTTTCCAAAGACGATTCAGTAATTTTTGCAGTGACTTACATTGGAGCTATCTGATTTTCTCAGAGCTATGTTTTTTTAAGGTCATGCTGAGTTCTCTTGAAAGCCTTTTCCTACAAACAAACTGAAAAGCCTCCTTTCTGATATTGCTCTGTACCAAACTTTTATCTGCATCATCTAGGATAAAATTGACTGCTTTTGTGACAGGACTGATAACTGATTGGAAAATACATCATGTAGGGATTGTCAATACTGAAATCTCCAAACAAGGCAACAAGATGAACACTTTACTTTCCACTGGTATCCAGTTTCTAATTTGACTGTCTGCTGTTTCTCTTGAACTTACAAAAATTTTCTCCTGATTGGTGCTTCCATGTATCACATTTTGGCAAATAGAATGAAGGCAAAGCTACTTCTACTTTCATATATTTTGGCTGAATTTTTACCAGGCACAGAATTTTCTTCTCCTTTCTTCTGCTTTCCCTCCCCCCGACATTTCTAACAACTAGTGTTTTCGTTTTCACTTTTGGAGGAAAAAAATATTTGTGAATAAGGTGCACTTATAGTTCAGGATAATCCATATTCTCTCCCATTGCTTAATGAGTCTGTGAATGTACATATTCAACCTCTATTGCTGAATGTTTGCTTAGTTTAGTTAATAGTGCAGAGATGATACAGACTGTTCAAATTTAATTACTTTTTTGCATTTCTTCATTGGAATGTTTCCTTGTGTCTGATGTTCCAGAGAATCAGAAGACAAAAGACAAGGGAACAGGAGGGCTGAAGGCATGCACCATTCACATGTAAATGATGCGTCCCTTGGGTGTTTCTGCACATCTGTTTAAGGTCACTGCCTCTTCCTGTAAATATCTATTTTATTTTTCTCTTGTAATGGCCTTAGTAAGCGGCATCAAAAGAAAGCGTTCTTCCCAGTTCCCTGCATTGGGAGGTCTGATGACTAGAACAGTCAAACCCTGTTGTTCTGAAAGATCTACAAATCAAGACTGCTTCCGTGTATCATAATGCAATCAGATAAAAGCAGAGAATGGTGGCAGCATAACACTGACTAACACAAAAGTTATTACACAATGTTTAAGAGATTTTTTTTTTCGAGAGAGGATGAGACCAAATCTAAGCATCAGCTTATGATGGATCAGAATTCATGCACTGGCATTAGCTCCTGGTAATGGAGAAGATGAATATTATCACTAGATGAACTCTGACCAAGAGGCCTCCTGTTGGTTTGCTGTTGCTAATAACTATAACCTCCTCCTGTGCTGATGGTCTCTGGCCTAATGCAGTTCATTTACAGAGTAACACAAGACTCATTTTTTAAAGTATTTGATAGAGCACTTATGTTGCATTTTTATATTGCTGTCATTATCTCTGTCATTTAGAATATGAATATGGGATAATTGTAAGAAAGCTTTTCTTCTCTCCTAAGAAAACCATGCACAAGAGTTATAGAGAAACTCTATGTTAATTGTATGAAAACAGGAAAAGTAGCATCAGAATTACACATTTGCAGTCGCACCACCTGTGTTTCTCTCTATTGGTCCTGCTGCAGTAGAATCACAGAATAATTTAGTTTGGGAAAGACCTTTAAGATCATTGAGTCCAACCGTTAACCTAACGCTGCCAAGTCCAGCACTAAACCATGTCCCTAAGTGCCACATCTACACGTCTTTCAAATACCTCCAGGGACGGGGACTCAACCACTTCCCTGGGCAGCCCGTTTCAATGCTTGATAACCCTTTTGGTGAAGAAATTTTTCCTAATATCCAATCTAAACCTTTCCTGGCGCAACTTGAGGCCATTTCCTCTTGTCCTATCTCCTGTTTCTTGTAAGAAAAGACTGACCCCCACCTCTCTACACCCTCCTTTCAGGTAGGTGTAGCGAGCAATAGGGTTTTGCCTAAACCTCCTTTTCTCCAGACTGAACAACCCCAGTTCCCTCAGCCGCTCCTCATAAGACTTGTGCTCTAGACCCTTCACCAGCTAGAAGTTTTAAATTTGAATGTGACAGCAAACAGAGTTTTTAAAAAACCCATTTATTTATTTTATCACTGTTTAATTTTCTGAAGTTGGTTTTTAGGAAATTGGAGAGTTTGCTTCAGTTTCATGTTCAAACTTCTGTTTACTCGTTATTATTTTGGCTTTTGATGATTGAGCTTGATAAGGGACACTCATTTGAACCTTGTGTGTCTTAATACAGGCAGATACAAAATCATGAATCTGTGAACAAAAAACTGCTGAAATAAAATAACTGTGACACATTTTTAGATAAAAGCAAACAATTAAATGAGTAGGAGCTCCTGATATTATGCCGAAAAAGTAAATAAAGCCCTTGGAGAATATAACCCCTGGATGAACGTGCCTCCTCTAAATATGCAGGAAGGACAGTGGCTAGTATACGAATACATTTCTGAAATTCCATACATTTGTCTCAAACTTTGGACACTGTTTTCATTCCCACACCAACACAGACACTGGTATTAGCAGGCTAGTTGGCAGTAAGTGATACACTACGAATGGAAATTTGGAAACCAGGCTTTGTAGGAATAAAACTAAGAAGTGCAAAGGGTTTCATTTAATGTATTCAGAGAAGTAGAAAAGTTTTGCAACGGTCTGTTTTTTCCTAATGAGGCTGAACCTCACGCCAGTTCAGATGCGGCTCCCAGTGATAAATGCTCTGAGCTGCCCTGGGGGAGCCTGCCTCTCTGCCTTGGATCTACTCAAGGGAAAGTTGGAAGAATAAATTCACTAGATCAAAGTTACCCCTGGAAGAAGTATCTCATACAAAACCATGTGGCTTCTAATAGCAGGGAGTCCTTAAACTCTCAGCAAAGGCATTGCAATAGGTAGGAAGTGAAGTAATGGCTAATTCATGTGTAAAATATATGTAGCAGATATATGTTTTGGGCAGAAGTATCATGAGGATATAATGAGGTTTCTGTCCTTTAAACTCGTTGAATCAAGTATATCCGCCTTCCCTACTTTTCTTAAAAAAACCCTAACATACTACACCATGCTGTGGGATCAGTTGGACTTGGTAAAAGATTAGCAGAATGGTTTTGTAGAAAGTCAGAACAGAGGGTTATAGCATTTGGATTTTGCCTTCAAATCTCTGGAGAGGTGAATTTGCCTGTAAGGGATGAGCAAAATACCATTTGAAGAAATCCTCAGGGTGTTTTGGTTTAGAAGTAATAATACAGGTCACTAGTAGCAGTAGATTTTAGGTAACCAAGGCAAAACTTCAGTAAATCTCTTACAGGCAATAAAATACAATTTAGAAGTGAGAGAGAAAAAGAAAACAGACAGAATAGTATAAGTAAATCTACTATGCAGGAAACTTCAGTGAAACCAGGATTACCTATACTGGAGTAAAACCCAGGGCAAGTTTTAAACGTCACGTAGGTGGTTATCTCCACAGGCTGTTTTATTAAGATTTCCCCTTCCCACTGCTGGACCCCTTTCCCTTTAACGTTACTGGCTCTGCTTTGGAGTTGCTGTATTACCGCCTGTCTGGTGTCAGCTCGGTGGACCTACTGCTGCTTCTTCCCCGGCACAGCAGCAATCTTCTCTTCAGTGCATAATGCTTTTCTTTCCGGTCCTATTCCTTTCCAGAAATGATTCTTCCTTTTAAATGCATAGCTTCTGTTAACGTCTTTGATGCCTGTTGCTGGGCTTTTTGCAGAGATATCAACGAGAGTCTGAAGAGAAGCATCACTTTTTTCCCTCTAAATTTATGATGGAAAGAACAGTGAAATAAAATGTTATCTAAAAAGTGTTATGAAGCAAGAAATACTGTGAGTGTTCAATAATTTTACAGGCTTTAACACATCTTTCTTCGAGCTCAAGGTGTTATGTTGCAACCAATATCAGCATATTAACCTGTGAATCTGCACTTATGTGTAAATTTATGTGTAGTCCAGAAAAGGCTGTTGGATTAGAAGTAATTAATCGCAGTAATACACAACAAATGCCTGTCTTTCATCTACAGCCGTACTACTTTTATATTCCTCAGGAACGTAGCACACGGGAATTTAGCCTGATATTACAAATCACTCCAAAACTTTCACTGAATTGTCCAACAAAGAAAAACTATCTTCTGTTTCTTAAACTAATGCCAAAGGTGAATTTGGTGCCGTGGAATTATTTTGATGCTACATTAAAAACTGAATTCAGGTTTGTGTATAGTTATTGTGCTGATCCTTACTGTACATCTTGAGAGAGGAGGAGTATGACGTGGTTGCAAAGATCCTCATCCCAAGAAAACACTATGTCCTGCCCTTAACCTGATGAGTCATTTTACTTTGGGATTTTGGGGGGGTGCAGATGGCTCTACATCCCAAAGGCCAGCTATGTCTTGCTGGGGAGCTGCGCGGTGTATATGCAGCTTCCCTTGGATCATAAACAGCATTTATCACTGCTACCTATCCAGGCGGTAGATAGTGCGTCAGGGAAGATGTAAACTCACATAGTGGGGCTTCATCTCTTCTAAAGCAATAAAATCATTGTAAGATTGAGGGCTGGAGAAACTGCCCAAAGTGGCATCACGGTTCAGGCCATGCTCCACTGCTCAGGCTGACCTAATGCGGCTGCCTGCTACGTACAAATGTGTCTTTGGGAACTGAACCTACTGTGGTTTCTCTCTTGTTACCTCCCCATCCTTTCTTGACACCAGCACATGGTTTACTAGGTCTGGATGCTCACTTACTTTCTGGCCAGGTGGTGTCTATGAAACAAATGGAACTTGGGGATTGATGCAGTTTTGCATCGTCTTTTTTTTCTCTGTGGGATCCTCTTGCCTTGTGTCATTGTGCTAGTTCCTGAAGTCAGCTGATGTGCTCCCTGCAGGCAGTAGTTCTTCTCCAGGGGCTTACATGGGCTGGGAACAGCTGAGAGCAGTGTGTTCAGCAGCTTGCTTCATCTCACTTCTACTCACAGAGAAATGTGGGTGCAGAATGGACATAAAGCAAGGCCACTAATATAGAGCATTTGTTTCCTTTCTTCTGTATCAAAAACTTCACTGTGGCCCTGTGTGCTGTACTATGCAATCGCAGAATCATAGATATGGTGTTTTGAAGGGATCCCTGGGTATAGTAAGTTATTTCTCTGGTATGTGTGATATTTCTCCAAATGATGCAGTTTCTGACTCAGACAGTTATCATAGCTCTGTTAGCTATTTTTGCTATGGACTTAGCTTCTTTCACTACTCCTGTTATTTGTTGGAAATATGAAGAAATACTATTATGACCTAGAATAAACATAGCATGACAAACTGGAAGGCTGCCAAGGGTCCAATGAATAACCAGGAAATTAAAGACATGGTGGAAAATGAAAAGATGTGTCAATCCTTCATGTGTGAGTTCATTACAGAGGAACTTAGGAGAGTTTTTTTGTTGCATCCTCCATAGAGGAGAAGCCTGAAGAGGCATCTCAGAATGAAGTATCAGCTGAAGTGGCTTAGAATAAATCAAGTTTTCCAATAGGATCAAATAGTGAGGGCCAGATGTTGTTCACTCAAGGGTTCTAAAAGAACTCAGGTATGAAATTGCTGAGCTACTATTATGCACTTTAAAACAGACTTCAGTACTAAAATAATACATGGCAGTTGGGAAACTCTTTTTTTTTTTTTAAAAAAAAGAAGATCCTGAGTGTCCTGGTTTCAGCTGGGAAAGATTTAATTGTCTTTCTAGCGATTGCTGTGAAATGAATGTCAATAATGCATATTGTTTTAGTTGTTGCTAAGTGATGTTTATACTTTCTAAGGAATCTTTTCAGTTTCTCACAGAAGCTGAGACGGAGCACAGAGAGAACAATGGAATGGCCAGTGGAATATTCCATACCATAGACGTCATGCTCAATATATAAATGGGGGTTGGTCAGGGCAGGGAATCCACGAACACTGCTTGGGAAGGTACAAATTCATGGAGGGGTAAGAGTGACGTGTATCATGACTATTATTATTATTGTTGTTGTTGTTGTCATTTTCCTTTTCTGTTATTGTTCTATCAACCTGTCTTCATCTCAACTCATGAGGTTTTTTTCCTTTCCCTTTCCCTTCCTTTTCTCCCTCTTCTCCCTGCCCTTCTAGGGGAAGGCGGAGAACTGCGTGAGCGGCTGCGTGGTCCTAGCTGCCGGCTGGGGTTAAACCACAATACTGAGGAAAGGGGAACTATTGATTGGTAATTCTGATTTTGCAGTTAGCCAGGGAGGTGGAAGACCAGAATAGATAGACAGGTGGCAAGTACGACAGAATGAAGAAGAACTGACCCAGAATTTCAGAGGTAACTGGAAGAGCTGACGAGCATGTAGGAAAAGGTGATCCAGCTGAGATAGTGTGCATCAGTTCTGAAAAACCTGTTGGATGTTGTACTTCACCAAAGGCTTTTAAAGAAACTAGAGTATAATGATATAAAGGAAAAAAAAAAAAAAGAAGCCCTTCATGAATTAATAACTGAATGAAAGGCAAGAAACAAGCAGTAGGAATAAATAGTAAGTGGAAGGGATGTTTCCAGTGATGTCCCAGAAAGTTGCTGTCCCATTTTGTCATGTTTCACATGAGAGGGGCACGCAGTGCGGTAACAATGTTTACAAAACCACACAGTTATTTAAGATTGTCAAAGCTGGATCAGATGTGACAAAGGGCTCATGGTATTGGCTGACTGAGGGATCAAATGATGGATGACATGTAAAGTTGATATATACAAAATAATGTAAAAATGAGAAAAAAAATCCCAACCACATGTGTACAACAGTGGGTAGTAAATTAGTTGTCCCAGGCAAAAAACCTTGAGTCATTATGGGTAATCTCCTGAAAACATCCGTGCAGTGCTCAGAAGCGTTCAAAATGGCAATGAGCATGCTAGGAAAGAAGCAACTGAGGAGTTATACAATAAAATCTGTAAAATTGTGACCGGTATAAAGAAGAGAATAAAAATAGTCATTGTTACTCCTTACTGAATAGTCATATTCGTATCGTTTTGCTCAAATGTTGTACTGAATGGCCATTATTCACCTTTTTGTTTTCCCTCCAGATATAAGAAATAGTTATGCTCGAATAAAATATCTGGCAGAACTTGCAATATCAACAAGCATATTTTAGCACAACTCAGCCACGGGACTCCTTGCTAGAGGACGTTTTAGGTAACAACCTCTATCAATTTATAGACTAGAGGAGTTTTTCCAGTCACTCCATAAAGAAAAATTCACCAAAGTCTTTTAAAAATGATGAGTTCTTCTAAAACAACAGAGAAAATGTGCCCGGTAACGTTGTTGGGACACCAAGACCCACTGGGACAAAACAGCCTGCATTTAAGCTAGTAAATTCTTTTAGCCTCCAAAATTGTGTAGTAGCGTGCAGGTCAGCAGGGACCCTGGACCCAGGCAGTAGCTCCAGGATCTACCCTGCCTCTGGATTTAGTAATACAGGCAAACTTGTTCCAGTGCCTGGGCATGTGCCCAGGCTGTTTAATTTAATGGGAAAGAGGTTGGGAAGCCTCCATCTGCCAGAAGCGGGAAAGGGAAAGTTTCTCTGCTCCCCTTGTCCTTCCGTCGCTGGAGGCAGGCTCCGGCCGTGGCTGGATCCTGGAGCTGAGCCCCGACAGCGAGTTCTCAGCACAGGAGGGACGTGTGTGGTTTGGATCAAAACCAAATTCTGCCTATATGCCTTTTTTTTTTTTTTTTTAAATAATGAACTATCGGGATTTCCCCTTTTTTAAGTAAAAAATAGAATGTATTCTTTGAAGCAATCAGATAATTCATCTGAGAACCTGCAATTGTGTTGGTATTGGTTGATCGCACATCATTTTTTAAAGTGAAGCTATTAATATATGGCATAACATGTTAATCAACGTGTATTGGAATACAGTATGTTGCAAATATACAAGAAACGCAAATATTTTTATTAAAGGTTTCCAATGAAGATACAGAAGTTGTGTAATATGCTACTTACTGCAAAGCACTACCAATGACCATCTATGCCTTCTGGAAAAAAACAAGACATTTTACTTATTTTAGCTAATGCTCTGCTAATAACATTTTCTTCCTCGTATCCTTAGACCATCAAGACTACAACAACATTATTACTGCTAAAAATATTTACAGTCAGGTTGCTCAATTAATTATTGGACTGTAGAAACCTAAAATACCTTTAAAAATACGAGGCTGCCTGTTGGCGAGCTGTAGTATTTTGCCTGTGAGCTTCATTCCATTCTAAGTACAAAACAAATACTGGTTTCAATTCATCATGTAAATTCTGTGAAAGCCGATGAACTTTTGAGTAGTCATGAAACTATGATTTTAAGTTTAATTACCTGTATTTCTGATTTATCAGTTGAGACTTCAAATGGTCATTCAACGTATTTATATTTTCTGAGCACGGCAGACTACTCACAACCTGTCTGATGGTAATGATGTTGCATGATGCTATCCTGTTGGTATTATTTCTGGTGTACTCTATGTTCTTCTTGTTATCTAAATAATACTGCTGCGTAGTGCAAAACAATATGTCAAATTCTTCTGAGTGCTTATCTTACACTGTTTAAAAATTAGATGCAAAACCTCTTAGGATGGTGACAACCCTGGTTTAAACTTTAATGATGGAGATTAACTGTATCTGATAAAGGAGATCCCGCTAAACTAATACAAAATTAAATATTAAATCTCTATGACAGCACAGTGGAATTTTCAACAGAAAAGGGAAAAAAATTAAGGCACTTCTGCTATATCTAGGTTCCTATTCTGATGATACAAAGGGCTACATATTTAGCTGCAACACAGTGATGAAACGCATGTATTACTTTAATTTACAACTTGCAAGGTTTTGGCCTTCAATCTTTATTACGCAGTCCATGTCAGAAACAAACAATTTCACATTGAAAGCATATTGTTACAGAGTTTTTAACAATGAAAATAAGAAATACATTTTGGCTGCAGAAATAAAAAGAAAAAACCCACAACCTATACCACAGAGCTGTGTTTTAGAATACACTTAAATTTATCAAAGTACATTTTCCCCTGGTTAACTACTGATGATTTATTTACAAAGCAAGTAACAAACAATGGCTGGAAAATACCATTGCACCACAAATTATCTACATGGATATTTCTATTTTTCATACTAGAGAACAACTAAGGTGGCAATCACTTCAGTACAATGTTTCTTCCATAAATCTTAATGTGTTTAGCAGCTAATACAAAACGGAGATGCAGACTGTATTACATTAGTTAGAAGAGCAAACATATAATGGGTTCGGTTAAGAAAAAAATAAGATTTCTAGCAAAATGTAAGGTCTAATGCTTTAACTGCTCCACGCGGTTCACATAGGGACTGTCAATGACTTACAGATTTGAAATGTTGCTGACAGGGCCGTTGGAATTTGAGAAACTAGTTGAAAGAGAAGTCATCATCAGCCTGTGCCAGCCCTGACAGGCTTACCGCTACATTTCTATTCACACAGGAATTCACGTTAATAGAGTCTATGCTGTCTTGGGGATCATTCAACAATCAATAACAAGGTGGAACACTTTCATTCACTCATCTCTTTCAGAAGAAGTGATAGCTCGTCGTTTTGATTTTAAAGTCCACTTTTTATGTGAGAAATAGAAGCAGCAGGCGAAGCTTGGAGTTCCCTTTTTTTGTTAAGTGAGCACTGAAAGAAATATTTTCCCTTTGAAATTGCGGGACATGCAATCCTTGTAAGAGAAGACCTCTTGAACTGCACATGTATGCTAGATGACCTTGTGAGACTTCAGCACACGAATAATCTGGACAGAAAACATCTCTACAAATCAATTTTAAGAGTAAATCGAATACCCAGCAGTAGTACAGCCTAATTTCCCATTTTTTCCAGTAAGTAAAAGCTCACCTTTATTTTTCAAACTATAGCTGTCTAGCCTTTGAATTTTTATTTCCAACCTGTTTAACACCACTGTCACCTGCCAAGAGCATCTCAGGTCGCCACAGGTACAGTAGCTTTATTTAGACTAATGTATGTATTCCTGGTAAACACGACCGTTTTGAACGCTGGAGCCTGACAAGCCCCCGCACCTCTTGGCTCTGCTCGCTGTTAAGTTTCGTGCTTCTGTTACGCGCAATGTAGAAGTGATGCAGAAGCAATTTTTGACAGACTGGAAAAGCAGGCACTTTCCTCTGTGGTATTTTTTTTTTTTTTTTGCGGGAAAGCGTATCCTACACATTCCCGTAGCATACTGCCCAGAGACACTGTGGCACTGGCGTGCAAGGGCTTTGAGAGCTACGCGGCAGGAGACCCTGTCACGGCAGTGGAGTAGTTTCAGCTTCTTGAAGTTCCAACTGAAAGGAAAGAAATTGCAAATACAATGAACAATTACTTGGTCTCTTCCCACCCACAAGTCTGTGCGTGTGTTTGCATGTGTGGTTTTTTTTTTAAAAAAAGAGGAATTTACTTATCATTTGCAGCTACCGTCCTGGCGTATAAAGCTGAATGGGTAGCCCAGACACTAAGGCAAGACTGCCTTTGCAATAAAGCAAGAAAGGCGGAGGAAATGATCACAGAAAAGTTTCACGTCTGACCTTTAAAGGTAAAGAAATGTTAGCAGATCTGAAATTCGAATTAGAATATATTTCATAACAACCCAGTTGTTCTCTTTCTAGAGCGAAACCCTCTGAATTTCACGACTATTGAAGGGTTTCACTCCCTCCCTGTATTCTTTTTGTAGCAATTCCATGGGAGTTAGTATTTTAATGATACCTTCCGTGCTCACGTCAGTACATTGGCTAACTTTGGGATTTGCAGTTAAAGTCTAGTTTAAGTTCTGTGTGAGATGGACTCACATCAGCAAACAAATCCAACAGCCTCTCAGCCCTGTGTGTCCACAGTGTCCGTGTTAAGTCCCATTCGCATACAGGCACAATAGCACTACAGATGTTTTCATCAAGAAAATCCCCTTACTGCTCAGCACATCCCGAAAGTCTGCAACCCTTTTTACTGCCCAGCCAATGTTGTCCTACAGCACTTGACCCTGTTGAAAACAAGGTCGGAGACACTGCAAATAAAGGGTTTATGGTATGGAAAGTAGAGTCATGGATGAAACCTTGAGACAAGAGAGGGAACGTGCTCCTGTGAAAGCAACAGCACATGGGTAAGGATTTTGGGGCAGGGAGAAGGAAAGTGCATTTTCTAACTGAGCTGCTTTCCAAGCACGTTCAGCCAAGGGGAGGCAGTTAGGACTTCTGATTTAGAGACAAATTTCTCCAAGGCCACAACAAAACTCAAACGCTTGTTCAATTTAACATGCTACACTTAGGGATTTTCTTTATTCTGCATTGGGAATATTACTTCTCAGCTCCTTTTGGCCAGAAACTGACCTGATTGTAAATGTGAATGTCCCTAACTTTCGGAGAAGTCTAGATCCAGAAATTAATTTTGAAGTTCATATTCACTTTTCCTTATCGATAAGTCCCTGCTCATACAGGTAGATGTGGATCTGTCAAGGCTTGGAGTTACAGAATTTGCCCAGCTTTTGTCATGTTTCTGCATAGGACTCAACAGCATTCCCCGTATTTGTTTGTGTCTGTCATATAGCACTGGGAAAATTAAAATGTAAGAAAGCACTTTCTTAATTTATTCAACCAAACTGAAACGAGCTTTCAACTTTTCCTGTTTTCAACTTAAAAATAGTTTTTCTTTAATCCGGTATCCTTTTTATTTGTACGCATGGCTGCCAATCCAATAAGGGCAAAGCTTTCAGAGCTGAACAGAAATACCAGAGCTTCTGGTTACTGAACCTATCTGAGGCCTCATTTTCAGCATATGAGGAGGATTTGCAGCTTCCATTATGGTGTTCAGACACTTCAGTGGTTAAGGAGAAAGCACCAGAAGCTAAAAATACAAAAAATAGTTACACAGGATGAAAAATAGTCTTGAAAATATGCGTGTATGTAATTTGCTTAGTTGTTTGGATACATTCAGGTGAGGCTGCTATAAAATCTTAAATGGGTTACAAGGAAACTAACTCACTGAAACAAATTAAATTTATCAGATTTCTATAATTATTAATAATCCACTTTCCTAAGTATTTAGGGATTTTTATTATTAGCAGATAGTAACAAAAAAAAAAAGGCATTTGAAAAAATAGTTTTCAGGAAAAAATATTATCAATGAATTTAAGATTTTAAAAAATATTCAAACTTTTTTTAATCTCAGAGATAAATTAATGCAGAGAGTCTCTGTGCAGCTGAAGTAAAAGCTATTTCAAAATATTTGTCAAGGTCTTTGTTATGAATCAGGTTAATGTCAATGACATCAAAAAACCTCAGACATTTGGAAAAACGAGCATTTGGTCCTGTACTACTGTTCCCTACCAAGATTGGGTCATACAGAGAAACCTTCAGAGTAAGCGGTTTTGCTTTGCAAGCGATTTTTCCAGGACTTCATCACTCCGACTCTTGTTTTAACTCTTCATGCAAATGCACTGATAAGATTGCATATGCCTCCCTGAAAATTAAAGCGAGCCAAGCCTTTAAGCTCCATTTGGAACAAATGTAACCTATGCATCTCACTGCAGGAGTTAGCTCAGTTGAACAGGATACTTCCCCCCAGATGTCAAACACCTCAGTCTTATAACACTTCAAGTTTTTGCATGCCTGTGTTTTTTTTCCCTCAGAAATACGTTACTCCATTGACTGCGTACTATTTCTATAAACGCTCATACCACCAGTGTTACGCATCAGATGCTACTTTGTGCATTTGAAAGAAGCTGCGTTTCTGGAGGAGGTCTGAACTTGTTTTGCTCTTCCACCTTTTTGTAAATGCTGATAAAACAACAACCAAACTCTTAATCTAGAAGGTGGTTTTGGTAATGTCAAAGAGCCATAAAGTAGACCAAACGGCGTTATCTTAATGCAGGATAATATGAATAATTGTGATGTTTTCTGTTACTGCTTTTGTACTGACAGCAAACGGTTGTTCCTTCCACCAGTGAATGCTTATTTTTAAGTGTGAGGCCCTAAGCTGCTGAGTGATTGAGTGCCTGCAGTTCTCATTAACTTCAGCAGAAGTAAAGAATTCTCACTTGGCAAAAAAAACAACTTGTAGAACATCTGTTTCTTTGAAAATGACTTGAACTGTGCTGAGTACTATACAGCCTTGCAATTAGAATTCATACCAAATGCTCTCCAAGGCGTTGTCTATACAAGAAAGAGCTTGTCGGTATACTTAGATCGATACAGATACACTAGCTAGACTTTCTTGTACAGAAAGCATTTACCTGTGAAAAGAATGCACTGTTGATAGAATTTACAAAAGCTCACTGTTTTAGAAAACCGTGTTGTTTTTTCTTTTTTTTTTTTTTCTTTATTTTGGCTTTTATATTTCTTTTCTGAGAGAAAAAGCTGCGTTCACTCTAGGGCTTTCTCTGTTTAAAAAAGAAAAACAACAAAAAAATTTAGATGTTACACTTGTAACTAGTATACCAGAGAACCTTTCTAGTGTAGGTTAGTCCTACAACCCTGTCTGTCATTCTGATAGTAGCAGACAACAAAAATATTGTCTCTTACTGACATGTTTGCTGGAGAAAAAAAAATAAATTGTTTAATATTGAAGTTTGAACGTGGCTTGTTGTCAATGTATTCTAGAGACTTTGCGGAGGGTGAGAAAGACTGCAACCAATAGCCGCTGTGCTGTACTCCAGGGGACACAGCAGTGAGAAGGTCAGCATCCACCGAGCACATCTGGCAGAAATAAACCAGTGGCAGCAGCAGCAGCTGCTGAAGCAAGGACTGCAGGGATGGTGGTGAGGGAAGTGAAATCGGGCCCATTTACGGCCACTTCACATTCTTTCAAATACCAGACCACGCAAAGATCCAGCCATCCATGAGGATATGAGCTTCCAAGTGTTCTCTTCTTCTCCCCGTCCCTGGGGAAAACTGATGGCTAGTTGCTAGGAAGAGCTACACAAGTACATAAAGCTGAGCGGTCACACAATTTTTTACAGCTCTGCATACACTTTTTTTGCTCTCTGTGTATTGGCTCTTTGCTTCACTTTCTTTACTGCCTCACTCAGACCTCATTCCTGATGTTCCCCTTTCTCCTCTGCACTCTTCCTCTCACCTCTCTTTTCCTTCAGCATCTTCCCCTTCACTTCTCTTTGCGTGTGCTTTATCTCTTAACTAATTCCACCACTATCCCGTAAATAAAAAAAACCCAACAAAACAACCACCACCCCAAAACAACCAACAAAGAACCCAACTATGAGACTGGCTTCCTCCTTGTTACCACAGTAAAGCTCCCTTCACTTTCTTGGTCTACTCCTGCCTCAGCTGGCGCTCTCCCTTGTTGGTGTACGTTGAAAGATCTTTGTGGGAAGGATCATCCTCTATTCTGTGTTTGCTCAGTGCCCGGGGAAATAGGCTTTATTTCACTCAGACTCTGGGCAATAAGTACCACTTTAATGTTTGCTAAGGTTAGAAATTTAGAAGGTTACAGCTCTCCTAAAAATAATACAAAGAAGCATAATTAAATGTAGAAAATATGTGCATACACACCGCACTGTAAAAAGCTGGAATTATGCTAGATATAGAGACCATCCTATTGTCAGACACATGCACAAAATTGACTCCACTGAAGGTTACAAATGCAGTATTAACAGCTGATTCTGTCTAATAAATTTTTGGTACACATAGTAAATGCTACACATATATACATACATACAGTTACGTATGTGTCTACGCCAAGTTTGGCAGTTCTGCTCCACCACCAAAGTGTGCGTAAGACTGAGCAGGTGCTAACTGATTTCACAGGCCACAGTTTGGCATGTATGAATCAGATGCTGGTGAACTACAATGCTGCAGATGCTTAATAAAGCTTCCCCTTCTCCCTTTAGCCTGCTCCCTCCTCTTCTCTTCTGGTGCAATGACTATTTTGTCTGTTTGGAGGTGACGGTGTTCTGATGTGGGCTTTCCGGCAGCAGCTGAGTGACAGGTATGTGATTGTTTTCACAAGAAGCCATCGACCTCTGCACCTGGAGGAGGCAGCTAGCTTGTGGCTGAAATGGCAACAGTGAGAAGCTGGTGCAGAAGCAACCTAAGTGTATTGCTGAAAGGTGATGTGTCAAGGAACGAACTAGGCTTGTGCCTTTTGTTCTTCTTTGTAATGTGTTACAGAGATGACTCAAACCTTTTCTAGTGCTTGTGCTGTGCATGAGTTACTTTCATGAATGTTAAGATTTGCCTTCATGTTTTGCTTGACGTCAACTGAGGGATGTGGACTGGAAATTCTCAGGACTAATCACAGGAACATGGACGTTGAAGACGTGACAAAACAGCTTCTTTGCAAAAGCTAAGCAAAAATAGCCTGAAAAAAAAATATCTATTTCTCTTGGTATCTGCTGTGCCATAAAATCCCTACTTCTCAAGGCTTTTTCTACATGGAAAAGGTATATTCTCAGTAGACCTTAAATAGCAAAGATGGCACAATACTCCTTAACAGTTGGACTAGATGATCATTGTAGGTCCCTAGCAACTATTCTATTTTATTCTATTCTATGCTATGCTATGCTGTGCTATGCTATGCTATTCTATTCTATTCTATTCTATTCTATTCTATTCTATTCTATTCTATTCTATTCTATTCTAATATGTGTGTATATCTATTTATATGTGTATACATATCTCAAAACCCACCCTAGCCAACACAGATAATTACCTGATACAAGAACTGCATGTAGACAAGCCTTTGTCTACTTCTTGCGTGTCTTTCAGGACAAACAAGGCCAGGTAGGCCTTCTTCGTACACCAACCAAAAATGTACAAGTACAATTTCTTCTCTTTTTTATTCGCTTTTGCAATGGGAGAAGAGAGAGATATATTCTGTTCCACTCCTGTCTCCCTCAGCAGACAAGGAGTAGGAATAGAGAAATCTGATTATTCTCCAGCCAGTTCTAAAGCAGTCACCTGTTGTAAACATCCTGCAAAGGAAACACTGTTTTGTGTGCCATGTAGATGCATGCACGCTGGACCCAATCATACAAGGTACCTCTGAAAGCCCTCAGCTTCTGAGCATCATCAACTAGAGGACAGAACAACTAGCACCATGCAGGACTGGGGTCTCAGTGTATGCACACACCAGTTTCGAATATAACCTTGAAGGTGTTTAGACCTTCAAATAGCTACAAATCAGTATAAACTGTAACTTCAGAATACATGTCATCTCCAAGCTGAAGGCCTGGATCCAGAGATGACATCTCCACTGCTAGTCATACCTGATGGTTAGTCCTGTCCACAGTGTTGGCAGTGGAAGCATGGTCACGAGTGTTTTGTCGGACTCGGGTGGAGTTTTGCTGCTCAATGGTTGAGGAAGTGGGGATGCAGAACTCTCTAAAACACCTTTTGAAATTCTCATCTAGAAATGCATAAAGGACTGGATTAAGGCAGCTATTTGTGTACCCTAAAGCAATACAGAAGTGCCAGGAGACAGTCTGGAAAGTAGTTTCTGGGATGTTGACCAGGGCTTTAACGATGACATAAATGTGGATGGGAGTCCAGCAGACGATAAACACCGCCACCACTACGAGAACCATCCTGGTGATTCTCCGCAGGTTTCTGTCCTTCTCTTTGGAACCGGATAACATGCGAACGCTCTTTAGGCGTAAAATCATCAGCCCGTAGCACACGGTAATGATCAGGACCGGCATGATGAAGGCAAAGATGAACACACAGATTTTCAGAAGGTTCTCCCAGTACCAAGCAGGGTGGGAGAACGTAAGTGTGCAGTCAATGGAGCCTAGAGAAAAAAAGAAAACAGCAGAGAAGAACAAGTGGGTCAGTTTTTCATTTGCTTGTCTTTAAACTTTTTTTGTTAAATATCATAGGCAAATGTATGAAGATTTACTAAGCAAACGGCTAAAATGGAGCAATCTGTGACCTGTCATTGGCACAAACATGGACACAATGCTGCAAAACATGTATGAAATGTCAATTAGAAAAAACAAAACCGAAGTAATGTGTTCCCTTTTTGCATTTTATGGCTTGGAATTGCGTGTATATTGTACAAGAAAAAGAGATGAATTGTCATAAATGCTTAAACTTTGACTCATTTTCACTTTCAGTATAAAACCTGGCAAAAAAAAAGAGATGGTTTAACCACTGTTTCTGCTGAGAGTTTGGGCATTTCAGGGCAATGGGGAAGAGGATGACATGACACTTGTGAACTGTGCACCATGAAGGGTTTGGGTTTATGCTGAGACGCTGTCGCTTCATGGAAGGTCTTTAGCGCCAGTGGTGAAACACTGGCACAGGTTGCCCAGAGAGGTGGCAGATGCCCCACCCCTGGAAACTTTCAGGGTCAGGTTGGACAGGGCTCTGAAAAACCTAATGTAGCTGAAGATGTCCCTGCTCGTTGCAGGGGGGTTGAGCTAGATGACCTTTAGAGGTCCCTTCCGACCCAAACTATTCTATGATTCCATGATCCAGAATGTGTTCTCTGCTCTGTATCGTGTCCTGCCAGACTATGTACAAAATATCTATGAGTGCCAACTTCTACGGGCTTCTGTGCCGTAGGAGAGTGCATAACCTCCCCACAGCAGAAAGCAGGCAGGCACAGATGCTTTTCCAAACACTACGGTAACTGTGTGGGGCAGTGGGACTCGCACGGATTCACAGAAGGATCTGGAGCTGCCTGTTGTAAAAGACAGAACGGGTGCAGTGCTGTGTCCAGTCAACTACAGCCAGACGCAAAACTGTTTGCACTGACACCTGCTTTATACAGGCTGGGGGTCAGAAGTTAATTCAACGCCTCTACAATAAATTGAAACAATGCAGAAAGGAGTTTAAACATCGAAATATTCAATTGAGGAGTGAAAATCAGACTTACCATGCCTGTATTTAGTAGTTGCCATGAACATAACCGGCAGGCCAATTGCAGAAGAAAGAATCCAGTTGCAGACATTGACAATTTTGGCATTTCTGGGGGTACGGAAATCAAGGGCCTTAACTGGGTGGCAAACAGCTACGTAGCGATCCACACTCATGGTGCAGAGTGTGAAGATACTGGTGAACATGTTGTAGTAGTCTATGGATATAACGATCTTACAAAGGATTGTACCAAATGGCCATGTTCCCATCAAGTAATTCACACTCTGGAACGGCAGAGTACTTGTTGCTAGGGCATCTGCCAATGCAAGATTGAAAATATAGATATTGGTGGCAGTCTTCATCTTCGTGTACCTAAAAAAAAGATCAGCAAAGCACGTGAATGACCACAACTGACAATGTTAAACAAAACTGAGTCCAGTGCACCATGTATAAGAAACTCCTGTGAAATAACGGGCTTGATACTATAAAATGTCATATTTTCTGCTTTTAACCAAATGACCTTGCTAAGGCTTATCTAAATAATCTTTGCAGTTCAGTGAGACATTAGTTAAAAGGTGTAAGGAAGAAAAGACTAATTTAACTTGTGCGGAGAGAAAGGATACACATAGAAGAAACAATATTATGGATGCTAAAGAACTGAGAAATTATTTGAAAAAATTGTATTTGTACATGTTGGACCCTGTATTGAATGGACAGATTTTCTGTGTCTGATGATGTCACATCAAGTATCAGAACTGTGGTCTAGAGAAATGAGAAACTCATTTGTAGGTTGTGAAGTAGTAATGATATAATTCCTTAGGGAATAAGTACCTAAAAGATTAGTGTAATTATCAAATCCGCTGTGTCTAAAAAATCAGACTTTTAAGAGTTTCTCGTTTGGTTATAATTATAAAATTCTAAAATCATTTGTAATGATGGTTTTTACATTGCTTTACTAATCTTAATGTGCTATATGAGTTGGACAGATGGTTCTTCCAACTAAATGAGAAGACAGATGCTATTAACCAGATGCAATTAACCAGATGCATTGGGCGTATCAATAGAACCACCACCCTGGGTAGATGCTGCAGCCCTGTTGCTTGAGGTAGGAATGCACACTTTGGTCCACAGCGTCTATCTCAGCAGAAGGGTCTTCAAATTTCTTTGTACCTCCCTCTTGCTAAATCTGCACCACTTACTACCCAAACCCCACTTTCTGAATTTTGAATTTCACACTTCAATCACAGCTGAGGAGGGAGAGTTTTTTATGTTTTAGTTTGTGCTTGCATTGCTAAAAGTAGAGTCCGAATTCCTCCTTAGTTTCATCAACTTTTGTGTAGCGCCCTTTACACTTTCAACTCCTTGTGTCACCTGAGCAGCACTTGAGATCCACTGTTGATGAGGATGCTGTACTTTTGCAGTGGTACAGTGACTGTCTCACCCTAAGTAATGTCCCTGGCTATGCTGCCCTGCTGTCCTGCTTGCTGCTGAGGTTGCTGGGCACTGGCTTTTGGGGGGACAGATGGATTGCTCTTTTGATAAAACTCCCTTCTGTTTCTGCAAAGGAACAAGTGCAGTGTTTGATCAAACATTTTACAATTTATGGAGCGATTTGCAAGAGGAATAGCTCATTTAAAAAGATCTTTCAGGCAACCTGCTGGAGAAGACAAAGTGTAAAATACAGTATTTCATGGTTTTTGCCTCTGACTTTGGTCTCTTTAGAATACGAGTCAGCTGCAAAGACATGGTGACAGGGCTGTGTAGGGAACACACATTTGGAACTTTTTTGGTAGGGTCTGGAGAAATTCAGACTTCACGCTGAATGTACCTACATAGCTTTTATGGTGAACATCTGATGAAGTTTGCCCTGGCTTCGTTCTCTCATTTTCTAGCACTGTGCGTGAGGAGCCACTAGTAATCCTAACTGAAATTCAAGGTGTTTTTTAAAAAAAGATTTTCAAGCTCTTTCTTGACTGCTGTCTTGAGAAAGTATGATCTGAGTACGATACTTCCAAGCTTCAAATAAAACCCATATCCTGAAAGTACATTAAAAAACTTTTCTTACGGGAGCACTACATTTATCCAACAGGTTGTAACACTAACTTAGGAAGAGGTAGATGCTGCCAGCATCCATGCCTCTCTCTGATGGGAATTATTTAGAAAAAATGTAGAGGACTGCAGCGTGGGAGAGGTACACAATAAGCTGCAGCCCTAAAAACAGTCTGGAGGGAGGAGAAAATATTTTCTGGGCAATTTGCTGGAGAATCTTGCAGAGGAGAATGAAAATAGCAACATTTTTATATTGACTTTACTATTACCCTCCTTTTGCCACGTCTCTTGTTGTTTGTCAAAAATGAACATCTTTTCCATAGGTGGGACAACAGACCCAGGACTAGCTAAGGTTGTGTCCAGGGACCTAACCTGGAGGTGTGATTGCATTATGAGCAGACATATCCAACTTGCTCCAGTCTGAGCCGCTCAGGCGGCAACAGCAGCGCAGGGACAGTGGCTCTCAGTTCTGCACAGACAAGGACGGGCGGTGAGGATCCTGCGCCCTCACCCAGGCTGCTCATCCCTGCTCAGCTCTGAGGTGATTGTCCTATCTTTATGGCTGGACAAGAAATCACGGTAAGGCATGCTGCTCAGTGCTGCTGCCATCACACGTGATTCTGGCACAGTTCTGTCTGGAGAGCACATTATCAGATGATAATAATTATTTATCAGTAATTACAGACATTCTGATGATTTAAAGGCAATGCTTAATACAGCAAAAAAATAAATACACCAACCAATATGTAAGTGACACTCAGGTTAGCATGCCAGGGGACGGGGAGAGAGAAGCTCTGAATAAATGGAATAAAGCTTCTTCACTGGGACTGGCATGGGCCTTATCCCACTGAAGTGCTACACATTTTTCAGTTTTGCTGTCTTGCTTTCATTGTCAGTTTAAGCTTCAAAAGTTCTTGGACTTATTTTGTTTAATGGGCTCTATAGGCTATTAATGAAGGATTTTGCTTCATGTACTCTGTAATCTTTATATTTCTAATCACGCTGTTCTTACAAAGAAAGGGAGTGGAGCTTTTGTGGTAATAGAAAGTATTTACCTCCACAATTGCCTAATCAACAAAAGCCTGTTGAAATTTACAATATTCTTTTCAGTGAATTCTATGGCATTTGGGTGTTCTTCTGTATTGAATATTTCAAGACTTTATAAAGGGCTTATTTCTAAAAGGTACATTTTGTTAAACATGTATTTTTCCAAATAAGTAGATTATCAGTGTCCCCCGGCTAATTTTTTTGGTATGAACAAATAAATACTGAAGCAATTGATTAGAAGTAATTTTAACAGCATGGAAAATAACAGTCCCTCAAAATGGAGCTCTTGAAAGCCTTGATCTTAGCTGTATTATATCTTTCGCTAAGGTATCAGTCTACCTATTTGAACAAGCAGCACAACCATTTCCATCATCCAGACACAGATGTGTATGTGATGAGATGTCCATACTTCAGAGGGACTGCATTTCATATGGAATTAAAGTCACAGGATATCTGTATGACTTATAATACTAAAAGTATGGGATTTATAAATGCAATCCTTTAACAGATACTGTTTTTGCACGTTCATTCAAAGCCACTAGAGAATCTAAAAATGAACAGAACGTGTAAATAAAGAGTCTTAAATGCAAACCGTGAAAATCTGAATGCTGGTATTTAGATTTCATTGAAATTTCAGCATCTGAAATACTACGTACATTAAATTTTGCATGACAATGAGCAAGGTTGCAAGTAAAGACTTGGCTTTGGGCAACATTAGTTTTATTTTTACAGCTCTGCAATGAAAGACTAACAGAGTAACAGGATGATTCAATTTTTTGTGACTATTTAGCTCGATACTGCTCTTCATACATATTCAAATTAATTATGCTCATCATAATACTGGCAGCCACTAGTATGCCCTTTCTATATCCTCAGTGCAGGTTTTATAACATAAAATATCTATGTTTATGAAGCATTTTTTTATTGGTAGTAGTATATGATAGATCAAATTTCCAACAGTAAGAATATACTTTATGTCTGTCTAATTCTGTAGGGCAAACTCAGCCTTGCCTTTATCTTCAATCCAGCAAAGCTTTAAAATATCCTTAAAGCTTGAAGATCTGACACGTAGAGGTCGACTCAAGTGAGATTTACTTGGAATAAGAAAAAGCAATACAAAAAATCATGAGAATCCTACTCAGCTAGTCGCTAAGTTCCTGGTACTCAAGGATAAATAGGAAGTCTTGAAATGACCTCTTCAACTGGCAGCCCATGGGCCACTGGTAGTTTGCAAACCAAATAAAAGGTTCACCAAAATAACACAGAGAGACCCTCAGCTCCATTGCACAAAGTGTAACAGCATCTTGAACAGGAGCCACAAGCGCCTTCCTTTCCACCTCACAGACACGCGACAAAAGAGATGTGAGCACACTTGTGCCTCTCTCTCTTTCTGCAAGACATGTGCCACAGCTTTCTGTTTCCTGCCCACGCCAGTGGTTTAGTCTCCATCTTATCACCTCCAAAAATTTTTGGAGGTCTTGCATTGCTCAAAAGTAAAGAACAAACAACACGAAGACCATTTATTTTCTTAAAAAATCATGACATTTTTAGTTTGCGTCACGCTTTTGCTAAGCTTAGTAGGCACGGTTGGTGTGCTGCCACCTGAGTCTTGTCCCTATCGCTTCTTGGACGAGTCGTTTACATCTGTGTGGACTGTTGAGATATATCTTCCTCCAGACCCTTCAGCCCTTCTGTACCAGACCAGCTTTATAGCATCCACAAGGCTAGTGCAAAGAAGTCAGAGAGGGGGTCCACGGCTAGCCCAGTGAATATAGTAACGCATACCATTACAAACAAATTTGAAAACTGCTCCCATCTGAATAGGAATAGTGAGGAGAAAAGGCGAAACAGCCTTTTGCACTTAGGGAATGGGCTGGCCAATAATAGATTGGTAATAACTGCTTTCAGCAAGACAAAGGCATGAAAGCTTTTGTCCACAGAATGCAAATTTGGAGACAAAGCCTGCTTCAACTGATCAGTGTTTAAGTTCAATGCAAAATATATGAAAAACTGGCTTAATTACAGGAGGTTGATTGCAGAGAGCAATCATTCATGAAAATGGTTTGGCTGCTGAAAGAAACAACAGCCAGCAATTAGGTCTTGCATACAGACAACCTGACGTAAGTCTTGTTGATGCTGGAGGAGATTAGGTTAGCGTTTCAAATTCATGTTCTTCTTTCATAAATGACTTGTTAAACAAATGAAGAATCATTATGTGCATACATTAGATTAGTTGAGGTCTCCTTGGGTGGGAAGATTAAAATATGTGAAGTATGCCTAGTCGAACCAATTTAAATGAACTTTTATTTCCATGTCTCTTCTGGTGCATCTTACATATGCAACTTAAAAATGGCAGGAAAGAGGGATTCTTTTTTGCACGCTTTCCTGAGAAATCATGTACTTTCATTTTTCATTGAGCCCTCACAGCTTCGACAAAGGTCTTGTCCTATTCAGGACAGCCTTGAACAACCCCCCCAAAAAAACCACCCCACAAAACACCAGCTTCTTTCTGCCAATCCAATGAGTATGTCTGACTGAGGTGATGTCTCCCAGCTAGGTCCTATCCTGGAAAATACCTTTGGGATAAAGGGTCTCAAATGAAAGACTTAACTGATGGGCATCCTATCTCATTGACCTTTTTCTTCCTTTGCGTGGTAGTGGTTCTCTATGGAGTGAGAGACCCATACCGCATTTCAGCCACAGCTGTGATGTGCGCTGCGGCAGACTGTTACCTATTAAAGTTTGGAAGTCATATATATTCTGTCTGAGCCTAACCTATCTGTCTGGGAGACTATATGACTTAATTAGCCTGAAGATTTAGTCTTTGATTTTTCTATTCAGGGATACTCCAGAATGCTTATGCCTTGAGCCATGAATTCAAGCTCTGGGTAAAAGCACCATAAATTTTACACATTATTATGCGGCCAGACCACTCAGATTGGAGGTGCAATACTATGGTTAACAATCTACTCGGTCCTTCTGATTTATATTCTTTTGAAAAGATCATATACAAGGATGTAATTTAAAAATAATAAGCCCTCAGAGAAAACAACCAACCAACAAATAAATCCATAAACAACATTATAGCAGAAAACGTTCACATTTAGTTACAATGAAATTGTGCAATTTGCAGGTACATTTACTTACTTCCTGCACTGATCCAGAGTTTGGGGGTAAAAGCTGAACTAGGAAAGAGAACAAGATTTCACTGCCTTTAAGAAAGACAGAGGCAGAGGTTGTTTCCTCCTGTTAAAGCCTCGCATCCCGACTCCCAACATGGTGCTACCTGGTCACCTCTGTGACATACAAACACCAAGCATCGCTTCAGGTGTCAAGGCATGACATACTAAGGGGGTGTAGTAGATCTAAAATAGCAAGACCTCGTTATTTGACATAGTCGGTGGGGAATGCAGCAAGGCCTCCACATCCACTATGCTGGAGCAGCCTTCCCCTCCCTTCCTCACACAGTGGCAAGGGGATGTCCGTTTTCCGGAGGGGTTTGAATGCATGTGCTGAACGTGTATCTGAACACAGGGCAGATAAGCGTTGGACTGTAGCTGCTTTAGCTGCTACCTCTTTTCTCCCTAATACTTCATTTTCACACTGCCAAGTTCCTTTTCCGCTTTATTCTCCTCCATAGCACAAGTGAAATTAATCCAGAATTTCACCAAAATGCCCTCGGGTTATCTTGCTAGCACCTTTGACTTCCCAGCTTGTCCTTTCCTTGCACCGGGGGCTGTCCCAAAGCATGTGGAAATCCCCCAGCGTTTGCTTACAGGTCCCAGGCAGGAGAAGCAGGCAGAGCACACCATTCCTCGTGAAGGAGCATGGACTTAGGGCCTTTTCTCCTGTTCTCAGAACCAATTAGTGACTTCTCTCAGAACTCAGCGGTGGAAGAGAGCGAGCTAAACAAAAGCCTTTTAAGCAGAGTCAGCTTTCTTCAGACTCCTGTGCAGGTCTTTTTGGGAACTATGTCGGGAGCCAAGAGAGTCGGGAGGACATCTGACTCACCCTGTTTTCAATTAATTACAATTCTGTGTTGGGCTTTGGGCTAAAATTCACTTGTTGCTTTTTTTATGGCTCTCCTGCTTTTTTTTTCTACAGAAAGGCAGCATAAAGAGGTCCTCTGTCTGCTGCTTAGTTTGAATTAATGAATTTGTCCCTTCTCAGAGAAAACAAACCAAACTTCTTTCTTTGGGAAAAATAGCTATTTTGGGGAGGAAGGCTGGTCCTTTGCCTTGGTGTCTGACTGAGGGGATTAACGAGCAAGATTACTTCAGACAGAACACACAAACTCCACAGCAGTCATAACAGGTAACTATTTTATTACTTCTCTCTTATTATTTTCATCCCTTTTTAAATTACATCTATATGCATAATATCCTGGCAGAAATTTATACAAAATAAAGCCGATGCGATGCATTTCTTTTTCCAAAAAGGGGAGGGGAACCAGCCAGAACAGGTCTTTATAGATATATTCATATCAACTCGCCATGCAAAGATTTAAGATGTTGCAATGTTTTATAACTCCCATTACCCTCATTTCTTTTTCTTTTCCCAGACACCACAAAAAGCTACTTAGTCACAAAAACCAAATTACAGTAACGTATATGCTCCAATGCCTAAACACTCATCTGCTGGTACACTTCCTTCCCCTCCACCCTAGTTAAACGGGGGAAAAATTATCTGCAAATTATTCCAGGGCTTAATCTGGCCTGTTTGTTAAACCACCTTTAGCTGAGTCTCTGTTTGCCTGGTGCTGAGGCACATGTGGGTCTCCAGTAAAGGTTGCTGCTTTCACAGTCATTGTGTAACACATCTCTCGGAAATAAATCGATGGTGCTAATAGGGCTAACTCCAATATATTGTCATTATCCAGCAGCGGGTGCTTATTGCTGAAATTTCTGCTTTGCTAGGAAGACATGGAAAGGAAAACTGTCGGTGACTTCGACTGAACTTTCTCGCTTCTGCCTGGGTCAGAAGCGTGACTGACAGTAAAACCACTGACTACATCTATGATAACTGTGCTGACTTTTTTCTAGGGGGGATAAGTAAACAGATATTTTCTCTGGTTTCCAGGTGCTGGTTCCCTCCTCCTGATTTGTGGACTGATCACCTCAGGTGTACATGAAACATCGCCAGCTTGGCAGGGAAGCTGTCAGGGAAGCCTTTGAAGACAGTTTTACCACTGGTAGATGTGAGATCCTTAAAGGTGTGATGGGGAACAGCAGAGGTAAGAGGGTATCAGAGAGGTAGCATGGGGCTTGAGGCAGTGCCCTAGACTATACAGACCAAAGTAATGTTAAGTATACAAGGTATGGTTGGGATCTTCCAGTCAAGCTGTTGAGTGCGATCTGTAAAAGAGCGACAGAGACGAGAAAAAGGGACTGGAGAGAGAATAAAGGCAGAGGAAGGCCTGGCTGTGATGAGCGGAATGGGGAAAAGCAGGTGATGATGGAGGCAGGCATGACAGAGAGAAAGAGCACAATTATGTCTTCTGAGAAGACCGGATGAAAAGTACCGGGAATCATAGATTTAGTCTCCATTTGACAAGGACGAGACTGCGTCTGAAACTGGGGCTCTGAGGGCAATACTGAGACCACCACTTTGTGAGAAGGATTTGGGTAACTGGCTTCTTCCATGATTTTTCTGTAGAGGCAGCACATCCCCGTGCTGAAGGTTAGCACTGTGCAAGGGGAAAACAGGAAAAGCTACCTCCTTGCTGCTCCCTGTTCCCCCTTAAGAGATCTCTCTCAGCTGAGATTGCTCCATAGAACACACTGAGGAGCAGATACTCCGTTTTACACAAACATTTTTGTTTTGAAGTTTTATTCCTGATCCGAGATACAAGATCTTACAGCTGATAATTGAACACTTCTCAGTGAGAAGGTGGACAAAATATGGTATTTCATGTCTTTCGCAGTTACCTGACGAGCTATAGCCTGTCATCCTTACCTTTTTTCATCATGCATATTCAAAGGGAAGTATAAATAAAATTTAAAAGTGTTTAACATTAAACGGATGAATGAGAATGCTTCTTAACACACCTGGGCTAAGTTGTGGAACTCCTTGCTGGTGAACACCATTAAAAGCCAACTTCCAAAAGGGAGCAGGCTCTTTGAAAGATGATAGCAGCCCTGCTTCGAATACCATGAACCCAAACTTCACGGTATAAACCAAAGAAGGCACAGATAGTTACAAAAAGCTGGTGTGAGACCAGCCTAATCACTGCAATTCAGAAAATAGTTGCTTTCAGATTTTTTAAAAATATAGTTACAGTAATCAAGGATTGAAAACTTATTTTCACTTGGAATCATAATGAAAATAAATAATTTTTTGAAAATGTCTGTTAATGAGGATCCCTATAATATCCATCTTAGAACACCTAAGCTTAAAAATAACCAACTTAAAATCATTAAAAGCGTTTCAGATTTCTGAGATTTAACTTTAGAAAATGTTTGTTTCAAACCAGCTTTGTTTAGACGTGGTAATATTTGTGACCTTTTATTTCCAACATTATTTTTAATTCTGATTTTTTTTTTTTTTTTTTGACCGCTGCGTGGTAGAAATGTCGACAAAAAGCTACTGAATAAAATGCTGATGCAAACTCCAGCTCAGAAAGCCCCTCCGCAGTCTAACAGGCTGTCAGAATGACTCTCACAGTGATGCTCCTATTTCTTCCACTCTCTGACTACACACCAGCTGGTGCCTATGGCTGGAGAAGAGGTTAGTTAGCCAGCCTGTGATTCTGAGACATTCGAGCACACATCTCATTACGTCTGAGATTTTTGTAAATATGTCACCTTTTGATCTAGAAAGATTCTAAGAGCTTATCAACAGTGCTCAGCAGAAGCTATGCCTGATGATTTGAAAAAATGCTGTAAGTTAAAATAAAGCAGTACTTCACAATTATGTTAGATAATTAGCTTATTAGTCATTAGCTTGCTAATAATTACATAATACAAAAAATATGTGCTTACAATATTTTCTAATTTTACTGAAGCCATGAAAAGTTGGTACAATTTGACTTATTTGTATGACAAAATTAAAAAAAAAATCAGGAAGTGCTTAACATTATTTTTCGTGACAGCCATTTCCAAAATAATACTCCAGGAAAAATACAGTGGGATCAGAACAGCTTTTTCAAGAGAAATTGAGTGAGAGGGGATGTTTTCTGCCCAGAAGTGCCCGGGGGTAGCCGCTAGCAGAGCAGAGGGGGCTGTCCTCCTGGGGCAGGCGTGCTGTCCCGTGGGCAAGAGCTGGCTGGGACCAGGCACAGGGCACAGCGTGGCACAGGGTCTGGGGACGAATGTGGGGCTGCAGAGCTGGCTGCTGCTCTTACTTTACCCGCAGCCATCTCTGCTCCCTCAGGGAGACGGGGGTTATCTCCACATTGCAGGCTACTGTAAATTGGGCCAAATTTTGACCACAGCTGTGCCAATATAATCTAAAAAAAAAAATAATAAAATACAAAGGTATCCATGCTGTTTTACCTGTCTGCTTCCCCCGATCTTGGGGGAGGGAAGCGAGCAGTTTGCTCGTCAAACATTTACCCACTAGCAGAGGTTGGTAAACTTGTATCACAAGCAGTGTGCAAACACAGACACCTGTCTTTCCGTAACGCAGGATGCTGCGGGTCACCCCCTCACTACGCTCCTCATTTAATTTGGCTGCTGTGCTGCTCCTGCCCAACCTGTCTCCCTCCGTTCCATCCCCAAATCTTCTTTGACCTGTGCTGGTGAGCAGTATCAATTCACAATTGACCTAACTGGTTAAGGCTGCTGTAGCTTTAGTTAACAGCTCTTGGCAATGGGGTGGAACCTTTTCTTTGCAGACAGTGGAACAGGCAGGACACCCATTCGCACATGCCACGCCATCCAAATGCAGAGAAGTTCACGCGGCTGTGGACGGGAAAGAAAAGAATGAATTTTATGCATTTCTTTGTTTGAGAGATGCTGTAGGCCTTCTTTCACACTGCATCCATAACTCCATGTCACCTTGCAAAGAACCCCTGTTTTTTGGAAAACCTTGCTTTGCTTCAGACACTTTTCAAGCTTGGGATCATTTTCAGTTTATTTAAACAGACTCTTTCCATTTCAGATGTTATGACGTCTTTCCAAAACCCTCACTTGTCCCTTTCTGTGCACATGCTTGAGAATATTTATTCCTCTGGTGACATCAATTCTTTCTGCAATTGAAATTTCACTCCAAATTCCGTTCTACTTAGCAAAACAGTTTTCCTGAAGTGTGAGTGAGCTGGGCAGAAGTAACCAGAGCTTTCAGTACTGCATAGTCTTTCCAGATTAGGCGATGTTTCAGTCACAGCACTTTTTTTTCAAGTCACTATTAGAAGGTTGTTTTGAGAAATGTAGAAAGAAGTCTCTGTTTCAGAGCCAAATTCTCTCCCTGTTTTAATTTTTTTTTTTTTTCAACCAGAGTAATCATTTACCGTAATGAAACAAGACATTTCTTTCCTCCTGCGAAGGATCATGGGGAACCTGAGGCCCCTTTGTTTATGATACATGACAAAATTAATCGCAAAGCAATTAAGGAATCACTCGACTTGAGTGACTCTAGCGGCTGTTGGCGGAATTACATCCCTCTCTGGGCACAGCACCGCGGGGGACAGGGGCATCCAAGAGCTATTCCTCTCGTCCAGACCAGCGATGCTAAACATTTTCATCTGTGATCTATTACAGCTTTCTAGCATATTGCCTTAATCACAGGGCATATTCCTCTTCCCACTCTGATGTGTGACTAATCCCACTGACTTGATGAGAAAGCTGGAAAAGCCTATAGATTACTGTGTAAATTAATTCATTACCACATGGTACTAATTGTACACTGTCTCGTTGTACTCTGCAGCAGCTAGAAGTACCATTTGCTGTTGACATAGCCATAACAACACTGTGTTCATTTTAGTAATTTACACTTATACAAAGCACATGAGGAAAACAGATAATAAAAATTATCTTAAGATTTTTCAGATTACAGGAAATTCATAGCTGGCAGTAAAACCTGACTATTACTGCTGTCACTCAAAAGACATTTTTTTTGTACTTGACAAAGGAAACAGCTCAGTGTTAGTAACGTGAGGTTCAGCCTCACACATGACAGATACAACACGTAAATATTAATTCAATGATGAGAGTATTCATCTGAACAGGAACCATTTGCGAGACTGAGGAGGGTGGATGAGAATGCATTAATTATAAAGTAGCAGGTACATAAATTGGAAATCTGTGGAACTGCTTTGCATGAAGAGCCTGACTTTTGTATCAATAATGACAATACATTTCTATCTCCTTGTTGGACACGTCCGCTTTCTGACCCCTGCTGGGATAACAGGGTGGCATTGTGGACTGATAGTGTCAGTGCCACATCAGGCAAGCACTTGCACGGTTCTGGCTCCAAACCCATGGATCTGCCTCATACGGAAGAGTTGTAAGAATAATAATTTTTATAAGAATAATATAACAGTTATTAAAAATATTTATAAAGAACCTGAACGTGAGATATTAGTGTGCAGCACACTGAATATGGAGTCACTGTTGCTTTCACTGGGGCTGGACTCTGAAAGGTGAGTGGGGACAGAGTTTCAAATATCTAAGCCCTTACCTCCCAACTCCTAGTATTTTCAAGGCAATCTAGGTACCAATATCACTTTAAAATCTTATTTCTAGTAGTCTCAATTCTTCTCAGAATTAATACGAACTTCAGTGTTTTGCTCCTCCTGAGCAGGCATGGTGTGAAAGGTAGATAAAGAAGGGGAGCTTTATATGATGCCAAATTGAATTCAGTGAAAGTTTTGCCTCCTATCTGTAGCTGGATCCAGATACAAGAATGTGAGCACATATGCTCACTATTTCATGTATGTATGTTATATGATTCAGAATATTGTCATGTTAGTATAGCTTGCAACAGGAAATAAATAAAAAAGTTCTCTATTGCTGTCCAGATATACTAAACCTATAGAGAAGCACAGAAAGCAAATGCATTTTATGTTGCTTAAACCACAGATCCTGTTCAACCATTAACATGTAAACTCTCTTTCATCCCAAATTGGTAAATAGCTGCATGACATTAATTGGGAGGGAACTCTGTCATTCTGAAAGCTGTTCTTGCACAGGAGACGTGGGTTCCACCCTGCCTTTGTCATAGAATTCCTGGATGGTTTTGGAGAAGCTATTTAATTTATTTGTGTTTTCTTCTGTAAAATGAAAATATATTTTTGCTTTCTCCTATTGCTTCTGGTTTTTGTTTTTAAGATGTAATCTCAGGGAAAGATGCTCTCCTTAGAAAGAAATCTAAATGCAAGTGCCTCATTCAATTTGGCTTTGTAGTGCAAGCGTAATTCAATTAATTAATGTAAGAAATACGAACCTAGTATGGGTTATGACCAGTCTAAATATATAATTCCAGGGACAACCTGTAGCATATTTCTCTGCTAACAGTTATCCTGGCTCTGTTACATTGTGCATCTGCTTTTTCTCGCAGAGGAATGCATTCAAACACTTGCTCAGCCGATCACAGTCATGCCCCTGTTCAGAAGCCTTTCTGCAGCTGTGTCTTCACGTAGATAGCCTGAGTCTCCCTGCCACAGGGCAGAAGAGAATCTCCCTACCTCTGCACATTTAAAATGCAGCCTCTAAAGTAGAGTTAAAGCCACCAGATTTCTGAACTGCTGCAGTTTGAACCACTGATGCATATTACTTGTGCTGCCATCAGGTCTATGAGCTGCACAGGCTTTGCAGGGACACCCCCAATACATGCCAAAGGAATCATCCTCTGCTGTGCCACAGCACCCTGCCTTGACCACTGTTCTCACCCCTGGCTTTTGATGGCTAGCACTGTCAGCGCTGCACCCACCATTAAGCCACCCCAGTGCCACTGGCCTGCAAATGATGCTGGGCACCAACCTCTGCTCCTGCCAGCTCCCTGTGGCCTTGGCACCCCTGCCCGACGGCTGCTCCCCTGACTCCTTGGGAAACAGTGTTCAAAAGGAAAAGGGATGCTTTCTAGACCTGGGGAAACAGGAAGTGCCCCGGCAGGTGTACCCTCCGCCTTCAGCATCGCTCGCTGGGCTCTGCAGGGCTCAGCGGCTGCTTGATTTGGAAACGACGGGCAGCCAGGAAGGAAGAGGTGCTGGATAAACCCCGTCCCGTCGCGTCCCGCCGCCCCGCTCCCGGGAGGTGGCGGTGTTCCCCCACGGACGCCGCCCGCCCCGCTCCCAGGCGGGCAAAGGAGCCCGTTTAATCTCGCTCTCACCCGCTTGCCGCCGGTTTGCGGGCATAGGATTTCTCGTGCGTGAAAGACACAGCTGGGACTGATCTGTAAAAGCCCGGGTGGGCTTGCGGGAGAGAAAGCTGCGAAGTGCTGCAGCACAGACAAGAAACTGGGATTACGGCTAGCGGCTGCAATCCTGGCGCATTTGTACACATGTATACGCTTGTATGTATCCACACATATATAAATGCATATGAATATAAACATATATATCACGACTTGAGGCAGAGGATCTATAAACCCAGGCAGAGAGACTCTTTTAGCCGCGATGCTATTTACATTTTGCTTGTGCGTTTGGGAAGAGGTTGAGGGAAAAAAGCGAAGATGTCTGCCGGGTGTCCGTGTGCGCGCCTACACCCGCACACGCTCCCAGGCAGCGGCGAAAGTCCCTGCCCAGCGGACAGGTGCGGGATTCGGGCCTCGTTGGCCAGAGCAGCTCGCAGAGGTGCTGCAGCGCGGAGGGTCCGTAGAGCATCCCCAGACCTGCAGCGGTTTCTGACGGACCTCCCAGCCCGGCCGGTCCTCACGGCCCCATCGCAAGTTTCTCTTCCCCGATCGCCCGCTCCGGTGCTTTCTCAAAAGCCTCCTACCCTTTCCCCGCGGGGGCAGGTGCCCCTCCCGGGCGGCCGGCTGAGCGCTGCCTGCCGGAGAAGGACCGCAGCATCCCCCGTCGGGACGCCGGCCCGCAGCCCGGCTCCCCGCGGCGGGGCGTCCGCCCCGACGGCAGCGGCCGGGGGCTGCGGGACAGGGCAGGTGGGGGCGGGACGGCACTCACCTGACGATGACATACATGACCAAGAAGTTGCCGAAGAGCCCCACGACGCAGACCACGGAGTAGACGGCCATGATGGCGATGGCCGTGACCACGGAGGGGCCGCCGCCCGTGGGCGCGCAGGGCCCGCCGCCGCCCGCGCTGCCGTTGGCGCC
>VWZL01002558.1:1205583-1268195 GCA_013396915.1 Stercorarius parasiticus
GGGAGCGGCGGAGGGCGGCGGGGAGGCGGGGCTTCCCCTCACAGTCCCCCCTGCAGGGTCGGCGGGGCACGGGCGGCTCCCCGGCGCCGCCGCCGCTGCTTCCGCCGTGAGCGGAGCCCCCGCCGGGGCGCAGCTGGTGCAGAGCGGGGCCGGCCCGCCCCGTCACGCCGCTGGAAGGCCGGGAGGAGCGGGGGTCGAGCCAGCAGGTTTCCCCTTCCCTGCGGGGTGGCACTTGAAAGCAAAGCGCTGAACACGTTCCCTTCCCGAGCGCCGCAGGTATCGGTGGCGAGCACCGGAGAGAAAGTACCGGGAGAGGTTGACTTCGCAGTCTATGGAGAGGGGCAGGAAGGAAGATCAGTACCCGACTGATTAACGTAATGAGTCAGGGATCTTGACAAAACGATGCCCTCTGTGTTTATAGAGATAGCTGAGCCTCGTAATAAAACGTGGTGAACTGTACGGCCCCACGCTGGGAGGGGTGACTGTGAACAGAATTGTGCTTTGGAAATCTCTCGGATCTCACGGATTCTCAGGTTTTTCAGAGGACTTTCTGCTCCAGAGCTCCAAGGGTGCTCTCCCCTAGACATTGGTGTGATTGTTATCACATGCAATAACACAGATAAGGAAGACGGATATCCAAACCATTCTCTGAACTGTACATGCATTGTACCGGGTGCTTGACTCGCACGCTTATTTCCATCAGCACGTTTCCATGATCAGTTTGTTCCAGATGAGCAAAGAGGTGCATCTCCAGCACTGCCTGCTGGATGGCTGATCATTGATTACTAGGACCTAGCTCTTTTACTGTCTCATCAATGAAAGCAGACGGGATCCTTGGTAAGGCAGAAAAAATACCTCCTAGTGAGCAAGAAGGAGATAGAGTGGCAGTGATTGCTCCTGCTGCCCCATCATGGGCACGTGCTTAGTGTGTCTGCTCATCATGTGGAGAGCACCTCCCGCTACTTCCAACAGTGGTAATGGCAGAAGTGGAGAAGAAGCAGCAAGTTGCACCCTGACAGAAAGATGCAAAACCCCAGGCATTTTAGTCTGAGGAGTTCCCATGTTTGCATGCCACAAGCAATGGGAGCCAGTGCCGATTAGGGCAGGGAACAGTAGCAAAGGTAGACCACGCACTCTTCCAAAGTATCTCTGATCATTAGCAGTGGGGAGGAGGAGGAGGGAGAGGGAAAGGGATGTCACTGGACTTTGAGAGGGACATAGGCCTGGGTAGCTGGTATTCCTTTTTTCAAGTTATGTACTGTCAACTCTTATCAGGCATACAGTGGAATGGAGGAAGAAGATCAAGTAAACTGTTAATGGGCACTTTTTATGGATAGCATCTATTACTTCATGGCCAGAAAGTGTTTTCAACATCTTTTATTGACAGGAGAGAGCCATTTAGCATCATATTCAGAAAAAGAGCTTTGGAATAGGAGGTACATTGTTGCTGGAAAAAAATTGTGGACAAGGGGAAATGAAAGCAAGAACTCGAATTTCACATGTCAAAATCACTTCCCCTTGTGCAGGAGCCTCTCTCTGTGCTTGCCCTTTGTTCCACCAAAGCCATCAGAAGAGTTTAATGTAAGCCTGGACACAATTAGTGTTTAGCCCTTTGAGTACACCTGTGTCTGACTGTGGAAGAGACGGGGAAGACAGGGAACAAAAATCCAGGCTGCTGACAGATGCACTCTGTACCTCGTGTCACAGCCAAATTTGTATCATCCTCAATGTCAGAAGGGTCTTTGGTATATTAAAAACGAGTATCTTAAAGAAGCCTTAAAAATAGATGCCCATGTAAATCTAGTGTTATATACAAGTCTTTGTTATTAGAGACAAAAGAATTATTATGGCTGATTAAATCAACCTTTTGGCAGGTGTAGATGAAAACTTGGGCTGCAGAGAGGACTGGCAGAAAGCCCTGGGAGTTGAGCCCATTTAAGATAGGCCTCGTTAAGCAGAATCTCAAGGTAGGGGAATGATAGTTAAATGCACCTTTTTGTAAAGTTATAACAATGTCATTGCTCAAGGACATAGGCAATATGAAATAAACCTTTACAATAATGCTTTCAAATGGTGGGGGACATTTTAAGTATAATAATGCCTGAGACCCTTCAAATAATTTCAGATAATGAAGGAATGTGTAGTCAAGATTCTGCTGAAAAGGTATTTGTGAAGTTGCAAACCAGTAATTCCTTCTTGTGGGTAGTAGTGTAGTGCATTTAGGAAAGGGCAATACATAGCTTTGAGACATGTACATTCTAAATGGATGCCTCAACCTCAGGTTGGGGTCAGAATCACAGTCTCCATCTCAAATCAGATTTTTGCTTGTCTTTGCAAAGCACTGGGAATACGAAAGTTCCCAGGGCTGTAACTAGAAATGGATGGGCTGAAGACTTGACCAGGACTCAGGGCTTGTAGAGAATTTTAGGGTGAAAATAGTATGTCAAAGACTGTCCTAGGAGTACCGGTCAGCGAGGTCACACTGATGTAGTTATATACATATATATACATATATACATATATGTATCAATAGCAAACCCAGAGTTTCATGTGGCAGGTTCACTTCCACACTATCTCCATGAGTCCTAAACTACGGTCTAGTGAGTAGACAGAGCTGAGAGGTGGGGTTTTGTGGCTTAGCACTTTGTAAAGGTGGCCTGTTGCATTGGGTTTGCATGGCAAGGTCTTGGTAGCGGGGAAGCTACAGGGGTGGCTTCTGTGAGAAGCTGCGAGAAGCTTCCCCTGTGTCCGATAAAGCCAATGCCAGACGGCTCCAAGATGGACCCACCGCTGGCTGAGGCTGAGCCAACCAGTGACGGCGGTACTGCCTCTGTGTATTTAAGAAGGGAAAAAAACTGAGCAATTGCAATGAGAGAGAGGTGTGAGAACATGTGAGAGAAGCAGCTCTTCAGACACCAAGGTCAGTGAAGAAGCAGGAGGAGGACTCGTTCCAGGCACTGGAGCAGAGATTCCCCTGCAGCCTGTGGTGAAGACCACGTTGAGGCTGGCTGTCCCCCTGCAACCTGTGGAAATGGTGGAGCAGATATCCACCTGCAGCCCATGGAGGACACCACACCAGAGCAGGTGAATGCCTGAAGGAGGCTGTGACCCTGTGGGAAGCCTGCACTGGAGCAGGCTCCTGGCAGGACCGTGGGGAGAGGAGCCCATGCTGGAGCAGGTTTGCTGGCAGGACTTGTGACCCAATGGGGGACCCACACTGGAGCAGTCTGTTCCTGAAGGGCTGCACCCTGTGGAAGGGACCCACACTGGAGCAGGGAAAGAGTGTGAGGAGTCCTCCTCCTGAGGAAGAAGGAGCAGCAGAGAGAACGTGTGATGAACTGACCACAACCCCCATTACTCGTCCCCCTGCGTCGCTCAGGGGGAGGAGGTAGAGAAAAATCAGGGGTGAAGTTGAGCCCAAAAAGAAGGGAGGGATTGGGGGGAAAGTGTTTTAAAATTTAGTTTTTGTTTCTCATTACCCTACCCTGATTTCTAATTGGCAATAAATTAAACTAATTTCTCCAAGTCGAGTGTGTTTTGCCTGTGACGGTAATTGCTGAGTGATCTCCCTCTCCTTATCTCTACCCATGAACCTTTTGTTATATTTTCTCTCCCCTGCCCAGCTGAGGAGGGGGAGTGATAGAGTGGCTTGGTGGGCACCTGCTGTCCAGCCAAGGTCAACCCACCACACCTGTATACTAGTTTCTTCTAAGGAGCAAGGCAGGAAGGGGTTGGGAAGCAGACTGTGCTGTCCTTCAGCCTTGCTGGTGGAAATATTATCCCTTCTCGCATTGTATTACCTAAGAGCCTGTGCTGTGTCCATGTAGCCTGATCAGAGTGAGGAGCAGAAATTATGCAAGAGAGGGGAAGGAGGGCACTATCTCAGTAATCCCAGGGCCATTTGTGTCATAGCCTTCAACCTGTTCTGAAGTCCTCCAAAGACACATCCTCCTTTCTCCCCTCAAGGGCATCCTCAAGGTGATATAGTGATAGCGTTTTGGTAGCAGCATTGTGAAGGCTATTTTAAACCACAACGCATATACCATACTAACGGGCTGTGTGACCTGGCCTCAAGTTTGGCTGGTGTTTGGGCAGAGCAAACCTGTGCATGTCTAGAACAGACTGAACATGGTCCTTATCTCTTGGTTCCTTAGTAACTTTAGCTTCCACCTGTGCAAAATGGGTGTGGAATTCTACCATGTGTAAGTAACAGCATATGGTCCTGGACAGCAGGAGGATGAGATCTTACAGCTCCTTACCATGTCAAACTAGTCCACTGCACTCACCGTGCAATGTAAGGAAAGTGTGGCATGGAAAATGTTATTTAAGAATTTACAGGCAAGTCTGTTAATTAATATTAATATTTCATTGGTCACATTGGTTGATATTTTTTCTAACGTAACTCAGATAATTTCTGTATGTCTTGTTTCTTCTTTAAGCCATTTACCCAAAGTCACACTAATTGAGATCACCGTGTCTTTGTCTCCTTAGTTTCAGTGCAGTGTTTTATCCAAAACTTGTCTTTCTTCCCTGAAGCAAGTAAATCCTCCATTGTTCAATGGATAGGGATTTTAAGTATGCTTTTTATATAATGATGCGGGGATTTAGGCTACAAAATTCAGATGATGATAAATACACATAATCTAGAATCATAGATTTCAATACTTTTTTTCATATAACTTCAGGATTTGTAAGAATGTTTAGCATTGGACTATGTTCTTTTGAAAATTCTGCTCCTAGTCTTCGTAGACAATGAGAACAGCTGTATGGATTTTGGCAGTAGGAGCCCAAGAGCTAGCCAGTCGAAGAAAAGGTTAGGGTAAATTGTGGTAGCTAACGAGACGAAATGCAGAAGCCAGGGTAAGGAGCAGTTGGTAGGCGGGAGGTGGTGGTGAAGGAAAGATCCAGGCTGTGAGAGGCTTGGGTAGGTGGGACGGTGGTATGCCGTAGTAAAACGAAGTGAAAGACAAAACCACCTCAGTTTAGGTGTCTGGTACAAGCCAGCATCAGAGAGGTTACATGTGAGACAGATCACTGGTCTGACATAGTAGGGCTTTTCCTTTGCTCTTACAGATGTTTAGCTATGAGGGAACCAGGTGCTGATTTGGGGAAATGAGAGCTGTCCTGACTTCTGGCGTAAAATCTGCATGCACATCATTTAAAACAATATGTTTAGAATTGACTAGTTTATGCTTTATAGTAGCCCTGTGAGGACTGGTTTTTGGAAACGAGGGACACCAGTGCAAACAGCCCAAAAAGCCTGGAGGGCTGCTGCGAATTCTGTGGTGCTAGGAATATGTGGCATGCTTGCTGCAGTTTGCGTCCCTAAAATTAATTGAATGCTTAAACAAATTTGCTGCTAACATTTTTGCCTCGTTTTCTAGCATGTGGATAATAACATGTATTAATAACTGATGTACGAGGCTGGTCTCCAGTCAATTATCTTTGTGGAAAGTAGAAGTTTCTGTGTTCAGCTTTTTCCTTCTTCCCATCGAAGAAGCAGTCTCAGTCATTTGCATTACTTCCATATTAGTGACCAAGGTCACCTGTGTCTCCTTGCTAAGTTGTGACAGTGACTCTGCCGATAAGGGTAATGTGTGGGGTGGCATATACTAAATTCATTAGTTGAAAATAAATACTTTAGGTTCCAGGATTTCTGAGCTCTTCTGCACTTGTGAAAAATAAAATGTATCTTCGAACTTTAGTAAATGTAGTTATGAGTGACAGCTTTTGTGTTTGTATAACAAGTCTGAAGGGCGTCGTGGCTTGGGGATAGGGACTTGAACTTCCTAATCTGGTAAGGCTACTAGACAGATTCATTAGTGTTTGTTAAGGACTGTATTAACAGAATGATCCTTGAAGAAACTAATAATTTTGCATTTTCTGAGTTGGAGCTACATATTGAATGAGAAGAATGAAAGGCGTTCCAAAAAACTACTGCTGTACTGAATGACATAAGGGTCTAGAGGAAGTTAGTATGTGATATACATATATGTTCGTACAATCTTACATTTTCTAATTCTTGAATATTTTGATTCTGCATGTTTAATTCATGGTTAGGCTTGCCAAACCCAGTAGCTCAACAGAGGGGAGGCTGCTGCAGTTCTGTGCCCTCAGGTCCAAGCAGTAGCAAGGCTAGGCTTCTATTCTCAACAGTCACGCACGCAACCACCTGTACAGAACCCACACATAAACACATACACATGGCCGGCCACAGAGACCAGCACAGATACATACTCAGCACTGACAGAAGCACAAACAGCGCCAATGGCCTCATCCTGTTTCCCTCTCTGTCTGTTCAGGAATATATATAGATATACACCATGTGGCTCTCTTCAGGGACAGTCTAGGGAGGGATCTCATTTCTCTGATGGCATTATTGGGGTTCCCCCATCTGCTCTTGTGCCCCCGTGCTCCTTCCTGTGTGGGGAGATGGGTCTTTGGTGGTCTGATGGCTCCTGTGGTGTCCCCTGGAGTAGCCAGGGCAGAGCATTATTTGGGTTCCCCCACCTGCTGCTCCTTGCATGTGTGGAAACACATATCACGTAACTTAAGAGTCATCTTTGGCAATGTCACTACTAAATACTGATTTCTCTGATATGCCAGAAAGACAGCATTAGACATATGCAAAGGATGCATCTCTTGGAGAAATACTGTCCACAAAGAGACTGAGTCCCCTGCCCACCTGCAGATGGTAATGTAGAGAAAAATGGTTCTGTGTCTTTTGCTGAAGGGCGGATATCCAAATAGGCAATTTAAAAAAAAAAAAAGACTTACTTTTAGGAAATCCTCAGAATGCACAAGTAAAGTACTTATTATGGGCCTCACAGGTTCCACAAAGCATTTTGAAATAAACAGAAGACTGAGGAGCCATCATAAATTGTCCTGTAACAAATATAACTTCTAAATCACAGTTTAATGGCATTTTGCTAGCACTAAAAATGGAGCATTATGTGACACTATGCAATTGACACCCATTATTTGTTTAATGAAATTAAATAATACGATATTGCAGAATAAAGATGTGAATTTGATTTTTGGAGTGGAAGAACACTAGTGAAATTGCTGCGGAGTGGGCATGCAATGTCTAGCTTTTTGATTTCTCCATGTGATTTTATTTTGAGAAATAAATTTGTTCCAGAACTAAAAGGAGAGGGAAAATGTTGATTATGTTTTTGAGAATTTTACAATGTGTGTTTTGGTTAATTTTAGAAAGTTAAAAGCTGCAGAATTTAAAATGTGACAAGCTCTACTTATTTTCAAATGAGGAAACAGTCTCAATTTGCTCCTGTGTGAAGTGTGAGCTTATGATTCTTTCCATAAACCCAACTCTGGGATGTTGTTGCCTGACAACAAGTTTATCAAACTTAACATTTCATTGCCTCTACCTGCTTACATTTCCGAAACCTTTTTCTAGGCATCTGTGCTGGTTTTGGCTGGGATAGAGTTAATTTTCTTCATAGCAGGTAGTATGGGCCTGTGTTTTGGATTTGTGCTGAAACCACTGTTGATAATACAGGGTTGTTTTAGTTACCGCTGAGCAGTGCTTACACAGAGCCAATGCCTTTTCTGCTCCTCGCATGGCCCCACCAGCGAGCAGGCTGGGGGTGCACAAGAAGCTGGGAGGGGACACAGGGAGGACAGCTGACTGCAACTGACCAAAAGGATATTCCATATCATGGGACGTCATGCTCAGCGTACGAAGCTGGGGGAAGAAGAAGGAAGAAGGTGACGTTACGAGTTATGGCGTTTGTCTTCCCAAGTAACCATCACGCTTGATGGAGCCCTGCTTTCCTGGGGATGGCTGAACACCTGCCAGCCAATGGGAAGCAGTGAATGAATTCCTTGTTTTGCCTTGCTTGCGTGCGCAACTTTTGCTCTACCTATTAAACTGTCTTTAGCTCAACCTATGAGTTTTCTCACTTTTATCTTTCTGATTCTCTGTCCCATCCCATCTCCACCATCCCATCCCATCCCATCGGGGCAGGGGGAGTGAGTGAGTGGCTGTGTGGTGCTTAGTTTCCAGCTAGTGTTAAACTGTGACAGCACCTGTTATGGATCTTTTTTAGGACTGCATTATTTATTCCATCCTTAAAACTCATATCCTGTTCCCATTCAAATCCTTTCTTTTTTCTCATTTCCTCTGTAGCACTTAGAAGAAGTGGTGATAAAGAGGTACATTTGATCTACCATGGGCAAATCTTTTGTCCAGTGTAATTCTATGATATAATTGCCATCATTCATGTTCCCATATGAATACCCTTAATTTGAAATAATGGGAAATTTTAAATATATTGATAGTTATATTCCTGATTGTTCTTACATATAAAAATTAAAAAAGTCAAAGATAAGGCATACCTTGGTCAAGAGCACAGTTTGATCTCTACATTGTGTGTTTATAGGGTCGTTCTCACACATCATGAACCTCATTGCACCAGTGGTTCAGACTTGAATGTCTCATCAGTTATAGCGTGTATGTTCACCTGGTTCTCTGTGTCTTCATAAATTCTATTCTTCAGCTGCCTTACAAGGGGGAAGATGGGGGTCTATTGCAAAGAAAAAAGATAACCTGTCTCTCAGTACTTGTGCAAATGCTCAGGATGGTGCCAGTGTCCTAGGTCACAGATATCACAGAATGACTGAGGTGAGGAGGTCCCTCTGGAGATCAACTAGTCCAACAGCCCACTCAGAGTAGCGTCATCTACAGCAGGTTGCTCAGGGCTGTCCTATCAGGTTTTGAATAACTCCAAGGATGGAGATTCCACAACGCCTCTGGGCAACCTCTTCCAGTGTTCAACCACACACAGAGTAATGAAGCTTTTTCTTATGTTTAAGTGGAATTTCTTGTATTTCAGTTTGTGCCCATTGCTGGCTCCATCCTCTACACTGCCCCATCAGGTACTTGTACACATTGATAAGATGCTCCTGAGCCTTCTCTTCTCCAGGCTGAACAGTCCCACCTCTCTCAGCCATTCCTCATATGTCAGATGCTCCAGTCCCTTAATCATCTTTGCAGCCCTTTGCTTGACTATCTTCAGTATGTCCATGTCTCTCTTGTACTGGGGACCACAGAACTGGAACCAGATGTGCCTCACCCATGCTGAGCAGAGGGGAAGGATCACCTCCCTCAACCTGCTGGCAGTGCTTTTGCTAATGCAGTCCAGGAGGCTGTTGACCTTCTTTGCTGTGAGGACACACTGCAGGTTCATATCAACGTGCTCTTTGCCAGGACCCCCAGCACCTGCTCTGCCAAGGTGCTTTCCAGCCACTCAGCCCCCAGCCTATACTGGTGCAAGGGTTATTCCTCCCCAGAGGCAGGATTTGGCATTTCCCTTTGCTGAACTTCGTGAGATTCCAGCTGACCTATTTCTCCAGCCTGTTGAGCTCCCTCCAAATGGCGGCACAACCTTCTGGTGTATCAGCCAGTCCTCCCAGTTTTGCATGATGTGCAAACTTCTTGAGACTGCACACTGCCCCATTGTCCAGGTCATTAATGAAGATGTTAATCAGCACTGGCCCCAGTATTGACCCCTGAGGTACACTACTAATGACTGACTGGTCTCCAGCTGGACTTTGTGTTGCTGGTCACAACACTTTGAGACCAGCCATTCAGCCAGTTTTCAGTCCACCTCACTGTCTACTTATCTAGTCCATACTTCATTACTTTGTAGAGGGTACTATGGGAGACAGTGTTGAAAGCCTTGAAAGAGAGAAGATAGATAAACGAAACCCACTACTATCCTCTCATCCACCAGGCTAGTCAGTTCACTGTAGAAGGCTGTCAGATTAGTCAGGAATGACTTTCCCTTTGTAAAATCTCTGCTGACTACTCCCTATCACCTTCTTGTCCTTGATGTGTCTGGCAATGCTTTCTAGAAAAATTTTCTACATCATCTTCCAAGGGACCAAGCTGAGGCTGACCAGCCTGTCATTACCCAGATCATCCTTCTTGCCCTTCCTGAAGGCAGGACTGGTGTTTGCTTTCTTTTAGTCCTCTGGAATCTCCCTTGATCGCCATGATAGTCCAAAGATAATCAAGAATGACCTCACAGTGACACCAGCTGGCTACCTTAGCACTCATGGGTGTGTCCCATCAGCGCCCATGGATTTGTGTATGTCCAGTTTGTTTAAATGTTCCCTAACTTGTTCTTCCACCAAAGGTTAACTCTTCCTTGTTTCAGACTTTCTCAAGGGGCTGAGGCTTGGGATTGCTGAAGGGCAGTTTTATCTGTTAAAATTGAGGTGAAGAAGGCATTGAGTATCTTGGTCTTTTGCTTGTCCTTTGTCATCAGGTCTTCTGCCTAATTAAGACATTATTCTGCCCCCTAATCCTGACCCATAAGATCTCAGCTGGCTCCTCATCCACCCTAGGTAGAGCTCTGCATTCCCACTGCTCTCTCCCTTCCTCCCTGCCCCAGCCTGTCCTTCCTAAAGAGCCTGTAGCCATCCTTTGGAACTCTACAGTCGTGTGAGCTATACCACCTTTTCCCTGTGATCCCAGTGAGATCATAACCCTGCGAAAGGACACAGACCTCTAACTCCTCCTGTGTCCTTCCCATGCCACATGCTTCAGTGTACAGGCACTTCAGAGAGGCATCCAGTCATGTGGGATTTCCAGAAGAGGTCTTAGAGCTTCCCCAACCTCGCTGTTATTTGCTTGTTTGTGCGCCACCCTTGGGGTGGGCCCCCTTTTGCCCTGTTTTGTTAATTATTACCTGTTCACATCATCCTGCTCACTTTGCTTGTCACCCCAGTCCACCTCTTCCTCACTCGACTGTTGGTCGTCTGCTTCTTCCCCATCATTCCTAGCTCAAGGCTCTCCAGACAGGCTGGCCAGCCTGTGGGCCTTTGCCCCACTGCAGCTGTATCCCATTTCTTCCTAGCAGTTCTTGTTCCTCAAAGGGGGTCCCATGGTTGTTTCATCCCTAGAGCCATGCAGTCACACATGTCTGGTATGCTCCAGGTCTCCCCTGGCTGCTGTGGTGCAGGCAACAAAACCGTAGAGAGCTAATAAAAATGTAATATGAGCTGCACCTTCCCGCCTTTCTAAAATTTCACAGCTTAGAGGAAGAAAAATAGGATGCCAAGTCTGAATAATTGTCTTTCCTAATGATATTCTCAATATTGGAATATGAATTCAAATTTTCGAAGTTTAGGTAGAACACATATGGCAGCTTGCTCTCAAGGCAAAATCAAGATTTTTCAGCCCTCAGGAAAGCCATCTGTAAGCTTCCAAGGCTGGAAAATTGAAAATGTTTGGATCCTGGCTACTGGAATGATGGAGACAGCGGAGGAGACAGGATTTAATTTAAACAGCTGATTAACTTACCCCTGGGGCAGGTCCCCTGTACCACGAAGCATATTTATCTTTGTTGACACATCTTTTAGTCAGATTAAGTCAGATTCTCAGCCTTGTCTTTTAGCATGCAACCGTGAAGTTGTTCTTTTTATCAAAGCTGGGGAGGGAGGAGTCCAAAAAGCACAAGCGGTAAGCAGCAGTGACTTCAGTCACAGTTATTCATACATGTTTTCATAGATAATTTTCAATGTCTCACTTCTCAGAACGGGCCTGACTTGGGGAATTACTCCTCCCTGTGCTGGCCAAGATTAGAGTATCCGTTATTCCAGTCTTAAATTTATGCAATTTAAGAAAAAATATATGCTGAGTTACTTTAAAAAGCCCCCTAGTGAAAACAGCTTAACCACAAGAGCTGAGAGCACCGTGTTAAAATTACAACTGCAAGTTCCCTCTGGTTGGCAAAGGTATTTTTGGTTTTTGAGGGCAGAAACTGTTGGCTCCTTAAGTTGTAAGAGCAATATTTTCTTAAATTTCAAGAAGACAACTTAAAATCTAACGGCTGTCAAGGCTTTGGCAAATTTTCTTTCCTTTTTTGATGGTGACCTCCTGGTGTTACATGTGTTGCAAAAGTCGTGCTGCACGAAAAAGGATTGCTGCTTCTTTGTGTCATGGTGTTCCTACTTTATTGCCTTTTTGCTGCTGTTTGCTCACAAGGGGTGAATACACTGAGACAGGATGAAAGCGCTGGAAAAAGTGTGCAGCTGAAGCTGACAGATGACAGTGCAGTGTCAGCAACTTGCCTGCATCAGAGATGTACGCTCTTCCTTCTGAGGAGTTCATTTGCAGCTGCGGTATACTTCAAGGGTTAGTTAGATTTAGATATTAGGCGTTCATCATCCTAATGGATCATCCTGGTAATGTTTCCCATAAATGGATACGTTGGTTTTTATGAGCATTTGATGTGAGTTTAAGTCTCTGTGTTCTTCTAGAAGGACCTCTGAATGTCTTTAGTGAGCTTCGTTTAGGTCAGTGAGTGCACTCTTTCTTGTCTGCAGTCCTTTCAGATACTCCCTGAGTTTCAATACGGTTTACTTAGGAGTTGTAATTTTCCTTGAATGAACCCAAATATCATCCTGTCATGGACAAAAATATCAAGTATCAAGAGGATCTTGGTCAGCAGGATATCGGCATAGTTTAGGCTCCGAGTTCTAAAATTATGAACCTGTCACCTAGATTTCACCTTCAAGGTTGCTCAGAAACTTCTTGCTTATGCTTAGGTGAATTTCAACCTCCACAAACGGAGAGAGAGGATTTTTTTGGTAAGGGTATGTGCTTTTGGGAGATTTCTGGTCCTGCTGCAAAGATTGTTTATGTATTTTGTATTAAGTGATAAATAGAGTATGTTTCTTTTTAGGGGGAAGAGGAAGTTTTCCTCTATAATCTAATTATTAGATTGTAGATTTATGTGCTTGGTTTCCTGTTCTTCATCCAATGAGTCTTGAATTTTCTCCTATTGATCAGATGAGTTCAACAGGAATAGCAGACTACTTTCCAGAGGTTTTCACAGGGTAAAGGAAGGATTTGAACCCATGTCTGTCATCATCCAGAATCACTAACTGTTCTCTAAAAACGATCTCTTTCAGCTTTATTTTCAAAGACAAAACCGTCTTTTTCTAGTCAGGGTTCGGGAGAAGGATCAAGTGGAGGGTGATACCTTTTGTTACCTCTGAGGCACCGAGCAGGGCAGGGTGCCAGACTCACCTTTGTCCTCACCATATCATGTCAGCTAACTTAAGGGGTCACAGCCTTGACATGCAGAGTTTGGTGGATCTCCTTCAGAAGTGCCTAAATATGCTTGTTTGGTGCACGAGGAAACAAGAACCCTGGACTCCTGTGTTCTTGGTTCTAAAGCCAGACCAGATGGTCAGCTAAGGACACAGTGGCCAATGCTGTGATAGTTAAGTCGATGTTTCAGAGTTTTATGTATGTATGAGTCTTGCCTCTAAACCACTCTTTTTGAAGTCAAATAAGTCCTAAAGACCGTATTTTAAATTTAAATCTTAATCAAGGAGTTACCATCTCTTTTTCTTAGCCTCACTGGAAAAGTTAAGAATATGTTTTCCAGAGTTTTGTGGGAAGATATTACTTGTGTTTTTCAGATAATTTTTGGTTTTTAAACTCTACAATGGTACTTTACACTCAGATAGCTTCTAATATAAGATGACAGTGGTAATACCAAATGTTCTTTATATATTTGTTCAGACATATCAGCGTTTTATTTTGAAATAAACAGAAATATGCTTGCTTTTAATATAAAACATAAAAATAAACTTCCTAGAATAAGCTTCTGCCATTCAGAAAATCTGAAGGAATAACACTGTTTCAGAGTGTTCCACTGGGGAACTGTGTATCCTGTATGAAGTTGGTGGAAGATTTCAAAGGGCTAATAAAAAATGATATTAGATAGACTGTAAATTACTGTGAAGAGAAGGAGAGAAGAGATGGATTTCTTGGCTCAGCTTATGGACCTTAAATCCTAGAAAAATATTTTCTAAGAAATGTGATGTTTCTTAGCAAAGAGTAAATATTATATTTTAGGATTTTTTTTGCTATTATTTTCTTTTTTTTTTTCCCCCAGGCTAAGTTGAATAAAATGTATTAAATGGGGATAAAGAGAGAAAACAGTTGATGTGCCCTTCAAATACCCTGCTTGCTCCCTCACAAAAACATAAGCCAGAGTTGAGACACCACTGTGATGAGCCAAAATAAAAATTCACTGCACCTTCTCACAGCCTTTATCTCTGTATTCTTCCACATGCAGAGGAAGCACACTTCACTGCCATATCTACAGTAATTTATGGGAGATAATTTTAGATGCTCTTATAAATCACGAAAGCAGTGTCCTCTCAACAGTTCCTGCAAAAGCCACCAGTAACAAACCCGACTGGGAGCAATTACCTACGGGCATGCCTTGGGCTTTTCTTTTCAAACCTTTCCACAGTAACTGATATTGTAAGGTGAATTAATCTCTCTTTTGTCTTCCCAGTAAGTATCAATTAGTGTAAAGGAAGGCCCTTTGTTTGCCATCTCATGAAAGTAATTGTTGTTTCCTGCTGGATTTGTCTGCTATGGCAATGAATACTCAAAATACTCCTTGAAACATTTGTGTGCGCTCTTGCTGCGGGCAGTGTGACTTGCTGCTTTCAAAACTGGTCTGGAAGACCACCTGTTTTCTGTAACCGAGCACAACACTTTAAAGCTTGCATTTAACAGATGTAGACCAGAAGGCAGAAGCGGGGCTAAAGACGGAGGAAAGTTATAAAGAACAGAAAAGGAAGAAACACGCCGGAAAAGCTTGAATTCCATAAAGAGTCTGATGTCAAACTCTGGCTTCTCATACACACCAGGTGCAGCCACAGAAACCCCTGAGAACAGTGAGGGAGCCTGAAACTCAGTTTGGGTCACTAGGTGGTGGGAACAATCCTCTTGAGATGCAACACAGCTCAACTTGAATTAATAAAGGTCAAGTCATCAGTTTAGCCATGAAAGGTCAGTTTGACCAAAGGGTTTAGGTATGCAATCACCGAATCACAAACCTTTTCCAAAATATAAAGTTCCACACTTCTATTTATCTGCCATTCATCACTAGATGCTAACTATTTTATCCTTACAGTGTTCATTGGAATAGGAACAGGTACTAAGGTTCATCTCAAGAAGGAAAGCTCCTTAATTGCTGAATTAGGAATTATCATTGTTCCTTTGCTCTGGCTAAGTAAATGGTTAATTATCCGAAGTAAAGTGGAGCAGCTTCCAAAAGAAAGAGCTTTCACTGCTGCTTTTCTCCTCATCTCCCCCAGAATATCATCTACTGTTTAGGCACTTGTCCAAATATTATGCTTAAGTTCTTTTGATCTCATGAGAGAGGTGAGTTCAGGCCTTCCAGCTGCTAGGCAGGTATTCTTGTCCTTGAGGTGCTGGTTAGGATTTATGAAGGAAAAAGTGTCACAGCAGTAGCAGTGATTTATGAAGTCACATGGAGATGGGCACCCAGCAGTGGAAGAAGTCATGGTTGTGATTTCAAACTAGAGGGAGACATCTCCCTGAAATGTAGGGTTAGGGAGCTTAAGTCCCAAGCAGAACTGCTGATTTTGGTGCTCAAATTCCTTTTAACGTTTGCAAATGCCTGCTGTAAAGACACCCTTGGGTTTGAACTCAAACCACCTCTATAGATCATTGTTGCCAGATGATAACATTGTCTAAATGGAGTAGCTTAAGCACAATGCTGATGTAGTGTTCTGAGCTTCAGTTTAGGTTTATCACAGAAAATAAGCAAGTTCTTTCTGAGCTTGCTTACTTGCATTCGTCCTTGTCATACTTTTGACAAATGTTCAAGATTGCATCTTACAAGTATTGTGTCTCTACATAATGCATCAAAGAAAGGCACTTAGGCTTCACTTTTCTTGCCTCAGAAAGCAGAACTACCTTGGGATGATTCTTCTTTCACCTGTTGCTTGCCTGTCCACGGGCTGAGGAAAGAGGTGAGCTGTTGTTCCTTTGTTCCCATACTACTCCATTTTGAGTGATGAACCTGGTGAAAGGAGACATTGCAAGAGAACAAAGAGTTTTCCTGGCTCATTTTTGTCATAGACGTGTACCCGCTCAGCTTCTTTCTGTGAAGCAAGTACCAGAGAGAGCTTACGAACAGGTAGTAATCTTTCTTGGTGCCACATGGCATAGGATTTCAGTGGAACGTGAAGATGTATCATGTATTCAGAGTATCATAAGGTAGCTGTGTTGTGAATGCATGCAAGCGTGTATAGACTCTGCTCAGTGAATTATTGCGCCTCTTTATCAAATGCATAACAGAGTCAGCAAACTACACAACTTGCCTGAGTCATAGCTTTCACATGTGTATACGAAGGATAATACTACTACTTATAACAGGATGAAAGGTTGTTAAGTATGTCCTGTATTTATCTATGTATTTTTAAGTGACATAAAAACTAAAATTTGAAAGAAACATTTTTTTCTGATTTCTCTGGTTTTTGTTCTTCCTTTTCTATTTTCTGTTTATTTATAAAAATAAAGTAGCCTGCAGTTACTAAAAAGAGAGTGTAGGAGATGATTCATTTCCAAAAAAACCACAATAGTGGAAAGAAAACAACTTGAAGTGAAGCTCTCGCGCTTGTCTGTATAATAAGCACTTGTAATTTCTCATCAATTAGTAATTGCAAAAGCTAATTCGAAGTAGGGGATGACATATAGGAAGATGACCTTTAATCTTGTCACTAAGATTCTGGATGCTAGCAGCCACTGGCAATGGGAAGGTGTCTTGTTTGGGAACACTAACATTTGAAGTGAAAGGAAAAAGTAAGCTTTTTTGCCCTTTTTGGGTTGTAGAAATGATTGTTTATGGTAAGTTCCATAATTTCAACTGTATTAGAAAAGCTTTTCTCTCTCCAATGAAATATCCGTAGTCTATTAGGTTGAGATTTCTTGTAACCTCTGAAGTGTGACTTTGATGTTGTCTTTGGCTGGAAGAATGAATAGAGTGAAGAAGCATGTGCATTTTTGCCTGAGGTAAATGGCAGCACATATGGGATATGCAATGGAAAGCTGCATGATGGATGACTAAAAACATGGATGTTATAGTTGCGGGTTTTTTTTGTTTTCAAAACGTTTTTATGTGCTTGAGGTGCTTGAAATGATAGAATAGTCGTATCTTATTATTGCCTGCTTTGGGTATGCTACCCTTAGCATCACATTCAAATAGCAAAAATTCCTTTTGTGGGTGCCACTATTCTTTGTATACCATAGAACATTTAATTAAAAAGAAAACTATAAGTCTAATTTGGCTTTGATATTACTGGAGTAAATAAGGTACCAGTGGAGCTGCACAGGACAACAGGAACTTGAGGAAAGACTTGTCAGTTATTGTTACCTGGGGACACAGATTCTGTCTGGTATACTGATTTACTTAGACTGCAAGTTCTGAGGGAAAAAAGGTCACCCTTTGCTATAACTGACTGTGTGGAGCACCAGGGCAAAGAGTTGTGGCAAACAATGTCACTAAAGCCTTGGTCCCATGGAGTGGGGCTGCCAAGGAGAAAGAAAATAGCAACAAGAAGCCCTCTACCTCCTCGGTGGTGCCTGGGGCCACACCATCTTGCACTGCAGCCATGTCAGGCTTGGGAAGTTTGGGAGGTTTTACAATAGGCATATTTAATGGTATAGCTACCACGTGGTGATGGCAAATGCTGCAGGAGATGGAGGAGCAATGGGTGGCACTTTTTGTTACTGCACCAGTAGTTGAGAAGGAGCTTGGGGGCACTTGCATTACTAAAGGATCCGCTGTCCTAATAGGATAGAAAAGTGAATTCTTGACTTAAGTGTTGATTAATGATTTGGTAGATCTGATGCAAAATGATGCCTTAGCCTTCTAGAATAAACTGCTACTGAATTCCCTTGTTTTATTTCAAAGTAATATGCTGTCATTTCTCACTTCCTGTTGAAGTGTTTATATACTGTCAGCTAATTTCTTCGTTCTTTCTTGGAAGCTAGTACATTTTACTGAGGCGCTGAAGCATCCATTACATCTTTTATGTATCTCAGAAGGGTATTACAAAGTTCAATTAACATTTGAGAAGTGTTCTGTAATCCTCAGATGACATGTACAGTGGAAGCACACAAAATGGTTATTACCCATTGAATGCATAATTTTTCATGCATATATCTCTTTCATCAAGTTACTCTTGGGTAGAAGTGTTCTTTTCTCGGTTAGAAGGTCCCTTGAACTGGTGCAGCAGTACTAGCCAAATATAGCATTAAGAGGTGTGAGATTTTTTTGCTCTTTGGTATCACTCACATTTGAAGGGAGAATGACAAATCATTGTGAAGACTTTATTTATATGAAAATCTTAACAGTTCTAAGTTCTGCAACTCATAAGAGCTTATGAAGTCAGCGTGAGTGAGAATAAGCACAAGTGAAAGGAAGCGTAGAAGTAAGGAGCCATGGTCCTGCACTGTGAAGATTTCACCTACCATGCATGACTGTCTTTGCAGTCCCTGCACCACTTCTAAGGTCAAGTAGAGTAAGCATAGTAATTAGAACATGAATTTAGAGTTCAGATCATCATTGTAAGTTTGCCCTTTGATATGGCGGATTGTGGGAGGATGGATTGCCAAAACCTTGAAGTTTCATTAGTTCTGGAATGAATCATTTGCACAGAAGAAAGGCTGAAGTCAGTCTGCCCTCTTTGAATGAATAAAGGCTTTTTATATACAAGTATGGTGAAGCTGGTTTCAGAGCACCCAGTGATTCATGCTTTCCAATAGCCCACTTGATCAGTCAGGTGGCCCTTCTGATGGAGCTCTCGAAACGCAAGTACCCAGGAGAGCATTGTACCATCAAATGCTATTTGGGGTTAGAGCATGAGTGCAAAATAAAATGTAAGGAAATGCATACAGTCCTTTAGCTGTAGCACAGAAGAGTTAATTGCAGCTAAGGATCTGGCTATAATAAATAACTCAGCAAGATAGTGAGCTTATTTCTTCCCTTCCAGTTCCTGCTAGGAAAGTTATGCTTTGTGCTCAAGTATTATAAGAGTGCAGCAACTTCCAGTATCACTTTTCTTATAGCACCTGCGGTTTTTCCAGCACAGCCATAATGAGATTTCCTTCCTGCCAGGAACTGAAGAGAGAGTCCCAGTTCTGCAGGAGGTACAAGACGGGTAGAGAACAGAACTACAGTGGGGAGAAGTATTTGTTACTGGCAGAGTGGGAAGTACATTGAATTGTGTGCGAGAGGGATTTCTTCCTCCTGAGGAAGCTTCTGTCTCTCCATTGACTTTGTCTATGCTGGACTACATTGGACATCAAAATCTCTAACAGAGGCGCCCCTGTTAAGTGCCCGAATGTAATTAAAATGAACGTAGACTTCAATTTAATTAATTCCCATGTGATAACTTGCTCATGAGAACATATTGTGTCCTATATTAGCCGGGGATAAACTGAAATCATTTTGGTTGACTAAAATCATGAGGTTTTCAGGCTAAGGCAACAGAAGTTTGACTTCAGTTTATCTATATCTTCTCTTCCATGGCGTTGTAAGACAGGAAGAAACAGCTTTTTTGCTCTATTGGGTGTAAATTGAGGTAGGTTTGCAGGAGCCAGTGGGCTTGTGCCTTTTCAAGACAGCTGGTACTATATTCTCTTGAATTCATTCTGCTTAGTTTTCCTTGTAAGTTTGTGGTATAATAGAGTACCAGCTTCTTTCTTTGGGATAGACTCCGATGCTTGTCACAGCCCTGGAGAGGAGGAAAGGGTTGCAGGTGAGCTGCAACAGCCGAGGTGGGGTTTGAGTCTTATTTTCAGTGTGGATGTTGAAAGGAGTTGGGGAGAAAAGATCAGTTGACCTGATGTAACTTGCTGATAAAAGGAGTTGTTTGCTACTCCTCCTCACTTCTTCATCCAGACACCAGTGCATGCACAAAGGCATTGAACCCCGAACTGGAGCTGGGCACTTTCCCTGTCTGATGTGTTACCAGACGGCTCCTTGCTGCTGGATGTGTCAACATGGATTCAGATCCCAGGCTGTGCCCTCGCTGCATTGGGTGCCCACTATAACACCTGCCTCTCTGGCAGGTACCCTTAGGATGTGCCAGGACTGATTCCTCGCTTGGTACATACTGCTCTACATTTTCCTCATTGGTTTTTTTGTTGTTTTGGTTTTGTGGGTTTTTTTGGTGTTGTTTTTTTTGTGGTTTTCTATAAGCAACACTAGCAAATGAACCAAATTATCTGTCATCAGATGTTAGCAGATGATGTGAGTGTCTTCTCACCATGAATATCTTACTATTTTTAACTATTGATTTGAGTTTTTGTTGGTGGTATAGAAAAATATAAGTAGAGTAGCTTTATGCACTCTTTTGTAAGAGCAAAGGACTGATTTTTGTCCCAATGTGCTATCAGAACAACATGATATCTCCTTTTTAAAGGATTTGCTCATTCCAACCTAATAGATATTTATGTGGAAGAGGGGATGAGGCATCATTACCAGACATTTCCAGTCATCTTAGGAAATAGATCTGTGCCCTGCAGGCTAGAAGCCATTCACTTTTAAAAAAAGAGTTTGTTTGTAGTCCCAGAACAGCATTTAAGGATGTATAGGCCTGGTTATTATCAACGTTCACTTTATGTGATGTTCTTTAATACAAGGATGGATCTATATCTCTATTTTGGCCTTAACTTCCCACTCCTACAAAGCCCACCAAACTTGTGAAGCTTATTTCTAGCATTAAGAGTAGAAGAAAGGGGAAAGAAGCGAGAGAAAAAGAGAAGGCAGCCTACCTGCGGAGAGAAAATATTATGTATACAACACGTGACTTCCTTTGTACGGTCCTCCAGATAGAAGAAAAGATCAAGTCCTTTGCCTCCCTCTGAAATCTCTCTCTGAAAGGACACTGTACAAGAAATCAGGAATCCATACTCCAAATTTAAACTGGGGGCACCAAAAAATAAGTGACCCATTCTGATATATATGTCTCAAACAGCTCCACAAATGGAGAGCGCAAGCTGCCATCTCTGTCTGGCCATAACGCGACTTTCATTTAAAATACCTTCTCCTTATGTTCAAGCAAGGTTTGGATGTAATTTACAAGTCCAGCAGCTAAAAGGCAATTCAGTTTCAAATTGCCTGATAGTGCAAATTTCAATTATTTACTTTTACTTGCATCTTTTTCTGTCTCCTTCTAAAATTACTTGTTCCTGTGTAAATTTCTCAAGCCCATCCAGAATCGCTTTCTGAGACACACAAAGTAGAAATTCATTCTCTCAGAGAAATTTACAGTTTTTAAAATTTACTTTCATTCCAATTTTATATGAAACCTGACATCTTAAAATTTGCCAAGAAAGAATTAAAAAAAAAATAAAATTCACAGAGCGAAGTTTTACTTTCCAAACAATTTGTTTTTTTTTTTCTTTTTTCTATCTATGATTTATTCTGACTTGTCTCATCTGCTCTAATTGTAATTTTAAAATGAAAGTTGCAGTCAAAATCAGTTTGCATCACAGTCATGACAGTCTGTGTCATGTTTTGGCATTCCCAGGACCTCCAGTTCAGATACCAAGTTCTTTTGTCTCTTTCTATCACTCCACCTCTGTAAGGTTCACCATGTTGCTTCTGTGCATGGAATGGTCTTCTCACTCTGCACCATTGTATCACTCAGTGTTGGAGTCACTGTTGTTTCTCTCATTATCAAAAAAGATTGGAATTACGTTAATCAATGAAATTAACAAAATCTTTAAGTTTCTGACCTTCTCCAGAGCAGGTCCTGGAGCATTCCTTCTCCTCTGGCTTGTAGACAATTAGTACCTTCTCTGTGTCCCAAGGCAGCAGAACATTTAAGTGCTCTTTAGCAGTTATCTGCCTAAAAGCTTGTGAAATGTGGGCTGCTGAACTGGAATTATAGGGCTCACTCCCGAACTGTTGTAGCCTTTCTCAGTGGACAATCCAAGACAGCTTCTTGAACATAGACATCTGTTGTCATTAAGGATATCCTATGTGGTGTTCCCCTGGTTCCCTGGCTCCCCAGGAAGTCTTGTGTCATTGCAGCCACACGGTGTCCTTAAATAGTACCAGAATCCTGTCCTTATGTTTTATTTACAGTGAATCATATCGCAGTTCCACTGAATTCGGTGGTAAGCAAATGCTGAAGTGAACATATCACCTACTGACATGTTTCAGCAGAACTCAGACCTTTGAAAGATCAAGGCTGTGTTTACTGGGGAAAGCCGGAATACCATTTATGGTTCACAAAACCGCATACAGGGTAAGAATATAAGGATTTTAGCTTAATTCCTGACTCCGATGGTGATCAATAGCAGGTATTATTGGGAACAGGATAGTAGCAGGACAAGCAGGACAGATTTTCTTCTGGTTTCCACAGGTTTTCACTTGGGGACTTCCCGAGGCAGAGGGGATATCTTTGCATTTGCTAAGACACAACTTGTTTTTTCTTGGAATTCATTCAGTCCCCTTTGAACCTATGTAAACTCTGACCATCCACAGCATTCAGTAGTACGTGATTTAACAATCCGTTATGTTAGAAATATTTCCATTTGTTCATTTTGAAAAAAGATACCCGCTAGTTTCTACTGACGCGTTCCAAGAAGAAATTGTGTGGAATCGCTCTCCAGTCACTGTTGCAATGCCAGTTAAGAATGCTTGGATTTCTTATTCCTCAACCGGCTTTTTTTTTTCTTTTTTTCTTTTTTTTTCTCCTAGGTGAAAGCGTTTTTATTATTATAAATATGGTAATAACGAGCTATAATAATCCATGGGGAACTGTCAGTGAGCCTTCCCTGGCTCCCATTTTTAGCTTTTTATTTTTTTTCATAGACAACTAAGTACGGTACATGGTAACGCTATTTACTACTGTCTGAGATCAGCCTACACCTATTCTCATCCTAATATATTAATCCGAAATCCACTGTCAGCTGTAAATAACAACAGAATTTAATCGTAGGCATTTTGTATTTAGCCCTCTCTTGTCTAAAAGACATTAATACCTATCTGTACTTAATGTAATATTTCCAAATGTCAGTGTCTCTTCCCCTACCAATGCATCATGACTGCCAGTAGGCAATGCAATTAGGGATGGAGTTCAACGATTTCCAAAGACACAATACTGCAATGTTAGGTATGCAGACATTTTCTACAACAATTCCTATTTCTTCTTGTATGATATTCCGCTTTTTTTGGCCACTGTTTGCCACCTATGCATTCTTAACAGTGACTTGCTGACCTCTAATTGGTTTTCTGATTAATCTGGTGTCATGCCATTGTCAACTCTGAATTTAAATAGTTGTCATTGGATCAATGCCAGCGTTTGACTTTTCTGTTTCGGCTCTGCTTTGCATGAGACTAACAGCATCTTTTGTCAAGTCTGTAGCAGCTGGAAAAAGCTTTTCCCAGTACTGCAGGGCAGCACTACAGGGCATTCTTCTTGTAATGAATGAAGCAGGGAAGAATCCTTCCCTATTCACTGATTCGGTGCCAGTTATGAATTTATGAACCTCTGTGTATAACTGCACAGCACTGCAGATGCAGAGATTATGCATTTGCTTGCATAGTTTTGGCTGTGAAAGTGCTCAGACTAGCCTGTAGAGGCTGGAAGAAGCTCACGTTTTTCAGACTGACTCCCAGGTCTCAGGCTGGGCCGCTGCCACGCGAGGTCTGCAGGATGCAGGAGTTTCCTGAGTGCTGGCATGCAAACAAGCGCCCTCACCATCCAGTCTGCCTCAGCATGCTTCACGTATACATCTCGTACTATCTTTGTGAATAGCTCCTGGAGTGGGAATACATGTCATAATTCATGCAGTCTGAGAATGCGGTTACGTTTTTTTGCTAAAGCTGCACCTACACTTTGCTCCGCGTTGTCCTTTACCACATCAAAGCTGAATGAATTTGCTAGGCATGTCCTCCTCTGCTGTTCCATTAAGAAAACTACTGGGATAAGGCACGCAAAGCTAGAGAGCCTTGGGATTGTAAAAAATATTTTTATTAAAGAAAACAAAGTGCGAGAACAGAAAAGCAAGCTCTTCTCTTTTTTTTTGGAAAAAAAAAAAGAATGCTTCCTTTTTTTCATGTCCTTTTTCTTTGCCCCTTCCTCACAGCTTGAGAAAACTGGCCTAGGACTGCTAGTCTTACCTCATTTGGTTTCTCCTCAGGAAGAGAGTGCTGTTTACTGCACGAGCAAAAACCCAGTGATGGATTAATTTTTGGTGTTATTTGAATTGCTCCCATGTTTGGAGGAAAAAATTGAATCTGTAGACATGCCTTATGAATGTTAAGAAAGCTGTGACCTTAGTATATGAATTCCCGATTTGTGATTCAGCCGGAGAGGTATCCATGCATACACCTCCTATTTAAATTACATGCTTTAGGTTAATTAAAGTCAGGGCTGGCTCTAAAAGTAAGCAAAATTGGCAGTTTCTTCAGATATCATTTATTTATTTAAACCAGTTCTTCTAGCAGTCCTAACTGTAGCTGTTACTGTCAGATAATATAGGAAATAATACATGACAACCACTAGGGACAGAGTGAGATACAAGTAGCAGTGTAGCATATATGAGTAACTGTTTCAAGCGGTTTATGTCAGCATAGCTTTAGTTAAGTTGAAAATTAGATGACTGGAAAACTAACGTGAGAAAAAGAGGTGACTTAAGGATTTCCACCAGCAAGAAAGACGGTAGAACTAGCTTAACCATAAAGGATGCAGTGGACATATATTTTATCTTATTTTGCTAAAATGGTACCCAGTCATTTTATATATATTAAAATGATTTTATATTAGTGATTAAGATAATAGAAGAATAGTCCTTTGCCAAGGTGGTCCTCCTCTAGCACTGAATTCATATACCTGCTGAGTTTTCCACATGCTTCAGAAACCTCCTTGAAACTTTCCTCTGATTTTAGGCAAAATTTTCTACTTTAACGAGTTAGCTTTATATATGGGTCTGACTTCTGGTTTTTAATGGTTTTGTTTTTCCTCTCACATTTATTTTTGTTTTCAATTGGTATCTGCATAACCAGCAATGATACACATTTTAAATGCTGTTCAATGCATCATCAAGTAGGTAGAAACAACTGTGGCGAAGAGATTCCTTTGAAGGCTGCAATTATATTAGTCCTCCTTTCTCCGAGATCTGATAGCTACAGACTGTGGTTTTACTTAGTGCCAGATAGGCTTCTAGCTTTTAGAGGAAAGGAACATTTCAGGAATTCACCTCTATCACTCAATCATTTTAGTAGCCTGAATAATCAGAATAATTGATACAAAATCTGTTTTGCACTTAGTATGGTGAGATTCTTGTTTCAGTCTTCCCTGATGCGTGTCTTGAGTCAAACACAGGACAGAAAGCTTAAGGGAGGAAGTTTAGTTTCATTCCGAAGGTACTATTTCAATTTGATGGATTTGTTTTATACTGTAATAGCTGAGCTCTTTTTTAAGTGCAAAACCTATGAGTAGCTTAGTAGTTACGTTTAAACCTGATCTTTGAGGCATACCTTGGAGCTGAGGCAATGTAACGGGCCATTGCTCTGCCTGATGCTTTGGGGACTGTTGTGTCACAGGTGAGACAGGACCATTTACTGCCTGGGACCATTCTCTGACCCTGCCATGGAGTGTCTTCCTCAGGGACAGCTAACCCTTACCTAGGGAGGTCATGGGATCTTCAGCACTGGAAAGTTTAAAAAGAGTTGGAGAGTAGCCCACCTGTCATTCATCAGCAACTAATCCTGATTAGGGAGGCACAGAGTAGATGACCTTCTGTTTTTAGGGTCATTTTTAATTTAATTGTTTTTATTATTCATTCAGTCATTTAATCATTTTAATCATTCATTTAGTCATTCTGAGTAGTGTTCTCCATCATTTCTAGTTTAATTTTGTTCAAAACCGGAGGTAAAAGTAGGCTGTCTTGACAGCTTTTGGCTCAAATTATTAATTATCACATGGGATGCTTAAAGGTTTTATGTGAAGTCAGAAGTAAACAGTTAAGAGAAGAATGGGAACGAAGCAAAGGGAGAAGACTCAGTTGATAGACTTTTGTTGCTGACAGTTCAGTCCTTCAGAGATTTCAGTCCAAGGTTTGTTTGAGAACAGGGTGGACCAGGTTCTAGTACCAGGGGAAGGAGTTGCCACATGGGCAAAAATTTGAGAAGAGTTAGACTGAACTTTGTGACACCTGCAATCTGCTCACTGGTACACGGAAGACAAGCTCTGATAGCATGCCCCATGCTTTATGAAATTTTAAATAAGGAACTAACAATATATGTCATACGTCTGACGATGTTTAAAGAAACAGGAGAAATGAATCGATAAGTAGGCCCAGTTTTGCATTTCTTCTGTGCAAGTAATTCCCTCTGAGGTCAAATGGCTGTTGCTTACTAATTGAACTCTATGCAAGTGTCTATGTAACTACTGACCACTGATAGATTCTTTGAGGACTAGTTAGGAATATAATCAGCTTTCCAGGGACTTCATTGTTTGTAATGTTTTGGTAAAATAATTGTAAGGGAAGAGTGAGATGCTGAGTTTAGGGTAAGTGCAGAGAAAGGTGATGTTTGTGACAAGCAGAAAGTCACAAGTTCAACATTTACAGTTCGTTTAATGTAGCATAAATTAAAGAACAAAAGAAGGTTGTTTTATATTTGATTTCTGTAAAACATCTGTACATCCAGTTTGCTTTGGTCGTTGTGACATATTGAAAATGGGCAAAGGGAGGCTTTCAAACCACTACAGCTAGCTGCTGTGCATGATTCGGAGGTGATATTATATGGAGGTATATGCATTACAGAAATGTTAGGTTATGTCCAAGATCTGTGAAAGGACTGTAGACATCCAAACTAAGACTTAACATTGGACTTTGGCACTGATTTAAAGTTCATTTCAGCTATCCCCACTGACAGCTACCTGAGAATATGAAATAGAACAGCTAGCATCCAGTTGCCACCCCTGAGCTGCTCGCAGCTTTTCTCTCAGCTGAGGCACTGTATCAGACTGGGACATTTCCAGTTTATTGCAAAGTAAAGGAAGTCCATATAAGATGTCATTTGAAGATGTTCCTCCGCCTGTCTAGCTTGAGGGGTTTGATCTTCTGGTCAATTTCAGGTCACGCTTCCCTGGCTGCAGGCGATACTGCAGGGACCATTGCCTTCTTTCCAAGCACGTGTCCCCTTGCTAAGCAAGAGCTCCCTGGTTACAATACGTATGCAGAGGTCTGCATCACCTGCCACCACTTTCCATTTCCCCCGGAGAAAAAGGATTCCATATTTTCCTTCTCCAAGGATTGTGCTTTTGTCTTAGGAAAATATTGTCAGGCTTTTCTGCTAGAGTTGTGGTGGTATTCATAGAAGAGTTGAGGGTAGTTGTGAAAGAAGGCAAAAAAAAAAAAGTCTGATCTGTAGCTGTGTATTTAGGATGTTCACTTGGGAGTTAGATAGCTTGAGGCTCCTGTCTCAACAGGCTCTTGGGTATTTATGTCAAGCAGCCATTGGCTAGAGTACGCAAACAGTCTGCAAACCAGAGGTGGGACTCCTCACTTTAATCTGAATGCTCAAACTACTAAACTACCAAGACACATTCTTGCTAATATTCTATCTTGGCTCCCAATTAACCATTAATATTCTTTTCATAGAGGTTACATTCACTAAGCAATTTACAAACAATAGCAAATCAGATAAAAAGGCAAGAGCGGCTTTCCGTAATAATAACAGAACACACAATAAAAAAGACCCAGACTTGCCAATACTATCTAGATAAGGTCACTTTCAAAGTGAGAATATACACCAGACAATGAGTTTTTTTATTGAGGTGCTATGAGAGGAGCATAATTACTACCCAAGTAACTGTAGATAAGCTGATACCTGTGATAGATTAAAGTGAATCAGAACTTCAGATTCTCTGAAATAATACAGTATTATATACAGTATTGTACTGTAGCCCATGAAAAAAGTTTGCCAATCTTTCTCTATATTAACTGTGAGTTAACCATAGAAAGTACGTTAATATTACTGGAACTGATGAAATGCTTTCTCTTAACTTTGGTCTAAAAACCTCCCAAAAGTCTGTATTTAAGACACTGTACCAGTACAAGGTGAGCAGGAGTTGCTGACCATTAAAACCCATAAGTAAATAGACTGATTAAGATCTGTGAAGAGCGAGAAATGGATACACAGAGAAATAGATTTACTCCACAGAATCGTAAGGCTGGAAGACACCTTGGAACATACTTAATTCATCCCCAGCCTTAAGACAGAATTAAATATGCAAAATACACTTCTGAAAAATGTTTGTCTATCCTTTTCTAAAAGTCCAGTGATGAGATGCCTTGCCTGAGGTCATGTGGAAGGTCCACAATAGAGCAGAAGGTAGACATAGGTATTTCTATTATTTCAGTCTTCAGAGAGATCCACTAATTTCTCCAAAAGAAGAGAATATAAGAAAAAACTTCTTTATGGTGAGGGTGACAGAGCACTGGAACAGGCTGCCCAGGGAGGTCGTGGAGTCCCCTTCTCTGGAGACTTTCAAGACCCACCTGGATGCAGTCCTGAGTAATGTGCTCTGGGCAATCCTGCTTTAGCAGGGGAGTTGGACTGGATGATCTCTAGAGGTCCCTTCCAACTCTGAAAAATTCCGTGATTCCGTGATTCTGTGAAGAGTGTTGTATTTTAAACAGCTGTACTGAATAGCAGAACAGGTGAAATTCTCCATAATCGACCATTTTGTACTAGCAGCTATAATAATTAAAAGCAAAGAGAAGAGCTAGATATAGAGTAAGATTAATTCCAACATTCTCTAGTTTCAGAGAAGACAAACTGGGTCGCTCATTGATATGTCTCATGAAACTACATGTCAGGTATGGCAAAATGGTGCATGAGAAGTGGAAGGCTACTGAAATTTACTGAACATACAGAGGTGGGCCCAACACACGCAAAAAAGGAGCAGAATATCATACAAAGGATTTTGTCTGACAGTGAAGGCTCTAGTACTAGAAATAAGATACAATTTAATTATACAAAACACGGTGACATGAATTTAGGGAGTAATAAGGTGGTTTTCTATGACAAGCTTGGAATTCATCAGTTGGAAATTACAGAGGAAGAGAAAGACCCAGTTATACCTCTTGGTCATGGGGTGACTATCAATTGAAAATGTCCTGCATTAACAAAATCCAGCTGCTGTTCTGTAAAGTTTCAGATTAAGTAATCGTACTACAGATGGGAAATGTTCAGTCCTTCTAAAAGGCATTGTGGAATTGCTCTGGAATACTGTGTTCAAATCGGCTGCCCCTCATTCCGGAAAGAAGACCTCACAGGTCCCTGCTTAGAGGGACTGCTAGGGTGAGGAGGAGAGGAAGAGAAGACACTTTATGAGAAGACATTAAAAGATCTTAACTCATTTAAACTGTCAAAAAGCAAGTTGTGAGATTGCAGTCTGAAAATGCATGGTGGGGGGCGCAAACTGCTGAAGGGGAAATAACTAGGTTAAAGTGAATGACTAGCAAAGCTCGTGAGCATGAATTAACTGTTAATTGACTTAATGCTGGGAGGAGGTTTCTGCTCCAAACAACAAGGCTTTGGAAACATTTTCCAAGAGCAGTAAAGGGATTGAAATGATAACTAATGTCAGGATTGGAGCTCCACCAGTTTGTGAAAGGGATCTGTGATATAACTGCCAATGCTAATAAGAGACTGTAAAAAGTCTGTATCTGCTCTTTTATTCAGAGGACCTAAGTATTCTGTCAGGATTAATATTTCATTCAGTTCTGGAGAATTGAGGCCAAAACTCTAGCTAACTGTGAATTCATTTGCAGAGTAGGTGTCAGCAAGATGTTGCAGTGCGAAGCAGCAGCGAGGACACCTGGGCTCAGCCTTAGCTGCTCCTGCCGTTAGACAGGATATAGGGAAGAAAACAGGCATGGAAACACAGAGGAGAAGAGAGACAGGGAGGGGAGGGAGGCAAAGTCTGGGACAGTCGAGCTTCTTGTAGGTGGGGTTGAACAAAAGCACGAGTGTGATGCCAACTCCCTCCTTCCCCACCAGCTCTGTCCCCCTCGCTCACCAGCCGCCAGACTGGCTTTCCAGGGCCCTGGCATGGGCAAAGAGGGTATTGAAGTTATGACCATTGGTTGCTGTGCTGTTGCTTTAGGGAACTCCTTACATCACCTCTGCTGAGCCACTTCTGCCTGCTTGTAAGCAATTGCCGTCAGTCAGACAACCATGCCCACCTGGCTGGCCCAGAGAAAATTTGTTGTGGTGGCTTGGTGCCGCCAGCAAGCCTCCCATGTCTTTTTCTCTTCTCTGCGGGCTCTACCAATTTCTGATGGCGTATGTCCACCTCTCAAGTGCTGACAAAATAATATTAGATTGAATCTCCTAGAAATTACCCCCCCTCCTTTGCTCCCTTTCATCCCTGGTAATGTGACTTTTAAACGTGAGGAAGAGCTGCGTGGCTCTGATAGGGCTGAAATCTGTTCCTTTTAGCAGATGTATAATCATAGTAGATGCTGATTCTTGTTCAATTTAAACTTCAATCCAGATTTCCTGATACGCCACATCTCCAAATTAGATATTGTCTTAGGTTTCTCAGGGGTGAAATAAAGATATTTTCAGAATTAAACTGTCAAAGAAAGTAAGCTTTATTAGCAGTGACAAAAATGAAAAGCGAACTGTCTTGAGTATATGCAAGACATAAAACTCCATGAATGTAGATAAAAGGGCAGTTTTTATGCAGTGACAGCCCTAGATCAAGAAACTGAAATGGAAAAGTGATAAACATGCAGAAAACAAATAAATGCACATCAGGCTGCTTAGTAGTAAGACAACATTAATTTTATCTTGCGTAAACCAGCATGATTGAAGAAAGTGAAATATTCAAGAAAGGCTGGTAAATGCTGAAAATTATGTAGGATAGTAAGATATTTTGTGTAGATTTGCTTGGTGTTATTAATTTTTTTTTTTTTACAACAGCCTGTCTCAGTTTGCATCAAATTCTGTCATTAAATAAGAGTGCTATGAGTAGTTTCAAGCTCTTTTGATTCATTCACAAGCAAAAACTTTATTTAAGTCGAGTCCAGGTCGAAAACATAACTCAGCGGTTTAAGTTGAAATATGTTTAAATATATTTAGAGGCTGTTGCAATTAATTAGTCCCAACGCAAAAGTAACAAATTAAGAGAATGTACTATTAAATAGGTGAATCTAAACATTAAAAGGCGTAAGAACATGTGTTTGAGTGAGCTAGGAACTGTAATATTCCATTTCAGAATCTTTCCAAATTTTCAGCTTGTTTAAAGGCTGCAATTCTGCTTACTAAATCGTTCAGATATTGCCTCCACTTTTTCGTCATTCATCACTAAAATTACTTCCTTTGGAAGAAATCTTGACTTTTATCATAGTGACATTGTGCAAAGATCGCATTTAGGTAATTTTAATATTTATTGATGTAAATTCATTTACACTATACTAATTTTTAAATCTCATACTGTTGTTATCTCCTTGCTCCTTGGTGGCCTTGTTATAAGAGACTATTAAGGCAAGAAATGTTGTTAGGGATCTGGGGGAACTGGTGGGAATTAATTGGGTTTGTACCCCCGCTTATTTTCTCCCAGTTTGCAAAAAAAGATATTTTAGTGCTGCATTCAAGGCAGGAAGGATGAGAACTGTACGTTGCAATGGAGAGCCAAAGTGTGTTTATACCCTGTGGTAGGGTGACAGCTGACAGGACTCGTCATGTTTGCTTTAAACTAGCTTGCTTGGGTATGGGAGTGCTGCAGCCGTAGGAGCAGCTCAGGGCAACTACTGTGCTATTCCCTTGTTATCTCGGGCATGGGAGGACAGCCCTGGGTTCTCCCAACGATCTTCCCAGCAGCGTTCCCATGCCAGGGAGTGACGTTGGCTCAGAACCCAGACGGGCTTTCACATCACTGGGTTGCAGTGGAGAGAAAATCATTTACACTAGCAGAAAGAAAAGAGACCTGAGGGACATGCTGGCGTTTTTTGCTTTTGAGTTTCATGGGGAGCTGGTGCTTAGGAACTTAATGAAGCCTTTGCTTTATTCCTTTCAAAAAGTATTATCTTTTGTCAGTGCGTCTTCCTATTTTCATTACTTCTCATTCCTTTGTAAAGGGAATCCCAAAGCCCACTGAAGTCCCTTGCAGGATTCCCACTGGCCTGTGTGGATTTGGGACCAGATTCTAGTAGGTAGTGTATCTTCATCTGCACTGCAAATAGTCAACTCTAAGCATAAGTTATACCACGTCTCAAGCTGATCCACTTTTTATTCAAATCAAATTTTATGAAAGTAGATACATGACAGAATTTTTCTAAGTAGTTTAAAGGATTTGAATGTGTTTGACATTCTTAACGAATTTAGTACAGCTAACAGCAATTCTGAGAATGTTCTGCTTTTATTTTGTATCCTTATGAGTTGTTTGGGCCAGTAACAGTCCCTCCTTCCAGCTTTTTAACAGCCTGATTATGCCCAACATGTACTACCTTACCATCATATAATTTACCCCACCAACACTTAGTTCCTTGTGAACTACAAAGCATGTAGTGTTACATCCCCAGCTGTCATAAATCAGCATCCTCAGGTGATGTTTTTTGCAAAAGACAGCCTTATACCAACTGCCAAGGTATTATTTATGAGAAATCAGTTAATGCTCTTGCCTAGTGGCCCAGTAAGATAGGTATTGCTATTGCTTGTAACAGGTCACGGGCCCTATGCTAATCTTGCAACTTGAACAACAATATTTTTAGGGTTATAAATGTTTCATATAGGTATATGGGTCAGAGGCTGATCTACTTTTGATTCGTTGGCCTCTAAGGACGAAGCACTGAAAAACACTTTAACTTTCAATGTGGCACTGGAAAATATCTTCAGTGCGAAGGCAGATTTATCACAGCGAGGGAAGGCAATGGTTGACAGGAGAGAAATCCATTGGTACTGAAGATCCTGACTAGACCTCAGACTATGTGGCTCTGGTGAGATTTTGACTGGGATGTCTCAGCTGAACAGATGAACTGACTGTGGAAAACAGGGGACTGGCCAAATGATGAAAAGCAGTAACAGACCATTAATTTTTTAACAATGTAGTTCCATAAATACGCTTTTTGTTGTAGGAAACTCTCTGTGCCTAAGGTGGCTGTCTAGAAAGAGGAGTAGTTTAAAGAAAAATGTTGTCTCATAATCAAGGAGAGCTGTCAAAGCCACTTGGCAAACAAACACACAAGGTACTTAATGCCAGAAATATTTATGCATCATTCCTAAGGAAAAAAAATAATGCTGAGCGTATTTGATAACGTAGCATAAGCTGCCACAGAAGTACTGTGAGGCAGAAGGGATGGGATGTAAAGAGCTCATAAACAGGGCCCTGAAATTGTATTTTCCTGTCATTAAGAAAAACAGAATAAATGTGCCTCTCATTTTTAGTCTGATTCATTCGAAAGCAAAGATCTTTGTAAGTATTTTATGAGTTTCTTGGTCTCATTTCTGGTGTGGCTAACCATCTCCATTGCCCTCAAACTCCACCACCACAAGCAATATACTTGCTGGGATTTACTGTCACTCATTGTTTCCTAGAACGCCCTCTGATGAATGGAGGCAAAGAAGCAACTTCAGATCAGGATTTCCTTGATTGGCTTATCTACAATTTCATGTATGCCAAATCAAAAATTCTTGCTGATTCTTATCTTTTTGTGTATGATTTTTCTGTTACATTTTTCCTTCTTCTTCCTTCTGTCTTTGCCCTCTAGCTAAAAGATAAATTTTGGATTATGCTTCGGATTAGGCTTTGTTCCAGCACTGGAACAGGTTGCCCAGGGATGTTGTGGAGTCTCCTTCTCTGGATATATTGAAAACCCACTTGGATGCATTCCTGTCCAACCTGCTCTAGGTGAAGCTGCTTTGGCAGGGGGGCTGGACTAGATGATCTCTGAAGGTCCCTTCCAACCCCTGCCATTCTGTGATTCTGTGAAAATGGAACCCAGGGTGACTAGGCTGAAGATAATGACTGAGCAACCAACTGGATGGGTTACAAGAGTCCTGAAAGGGGCAGCATGGCAAGCCAGCCAAGAGTTTCTTAGCAATGGAGATGTGATGGCAGGGTTTAGACCCAGCTTGTGGAGATGCCAGAAGGGCTAAGAAGCCAAGAAGGGGCCCTTTAGTTTCCTCTTCTGCAATTTATCTCCCTGTCTCCTTTTGTTTTGTTTGAAGAAGAAAGAGCAAACGGAGCAAGAGACCTATGGCCTTATCCCTGTTCCCTCTGAACACCACGGCAGTGCAAGCCCCTATGGTTCCTCCCCATGGGGAGAAGCAGGATGCGGCCTGGGCTGTGGGGATGAGGAGGGCTGGTGTGGAGAGTGCGGCCCCCAGGTCAGGGCAAGGGTGCCGGGCAGCAGGCCTGCCGCCTGGCAGGCTCGCCCCATCCGGGGGGACCAGGCCGAGGCCCAGGCCCAGGCAGCTGCCACCATGCTCCTGGCCCTGCAGTTGCCATTTCAGACCCAACAGGTGGCAATCGCAGCCCGGCATCTGCCTCAACCCGGCACCTGCCTCTAGGTCAATGCACCATAGGAGCCTCTGCCTTCCCCAGTCCTCCAAACCCAGCAAAGCCCGCACTTAAAATTCAACTTCCTTGGGACAAGCTGCTGCCTTTCAGGTTTCTAGGCTGTTTTCCTGAGCCTGATACAGTGCTCTGCTCCCTGTCAGAAGTCTGAAATACAAGAAAGCAGCTGCACACTATGGCTAAAGCCACGGTCTCTTCTCAGTAACATTACCTGAAGTCACACTGAAGTCCTCAGGCCTTCATAGGTTTTAGCCTGATGCAGATCTGCCTGTCTTGTTCTATTTTCATTTCCATATTTGTTCCAAAGGTATGAAAAAATAAATAGTCTCAGTAAATGAAAGGGGGTGTGTGTGGAGAACAGTGCTGTTAGTGAAGCTGAAGAGTTCACTCATTGCCATGGAAACGTTCACATCCTAGCAACAGCTTATTGATAACAAGATGACATGGAAAGACAAGAGCCGATGCCTTTGACTCATGGGAAAACAAGCTATCCTGGATTTCTACTTCTTTACCTCCTTTTCCAAAAGTGCATAGTGGTTTAACATAAAAATCCCTGCTCAACATTTTTTTTCTTAACTGTTTGTGCCTTTGTGTTGAAACATTACTTGCTAAGAAAAGTTGATACAGAGGAAGTATTATCATCATTGGCTCTCTGGCCAGAAAAATTATTAAAAAACAGCAAAGAAAACCAAAGACATTAAACTTTTTTTTTTCCTTAGACATTTAGCAAGATGTTTTTGGACTAACTGAAAACATCTAGTAGGTCAATGCACCATTTTCTGTCCATCTCAGCACTTGCCAGAAGGTTTGCTGCAGCTGGCATCACTAAGATGTCACTCGGTGGGATGCAGCGTGGAATCGGTTGCAGTATGGTCTGCGTTCCTTGTGATGCCCAGGGAGTGAATATGCTGTGAAGTACTGAAAAGCTTTCTCTATTTGTGTGCCCTTGGATTAGGGTGGCTAGAGCAGCACTCAGGTGTATTTGCCAAGAAAGTGCATTTCCTTCGTTTTCCTGACATACAGTGGTACAAGAAGCTTCTCCTGCGTGAAGGTAGGGTACCACAGCGGTCACTGTGTGTGAAAGGAGATATTTTTGAGAGCAAGGCTTAGACTATTGTTATTACCATTAAGTGCAATAGCATTGTGGAGTCACAGTGGCAAAGCATGATTTAAATGTGACTTGTTCCAGACAGACACAGGTCTTTTTTCCTAGGAGCTGGGACCTTATGATCAGTTTGTTTGCCAACATGATTATTCATTAGCAGGAAGAAAACTCAACAATTCCTTTATTGATTATTTTTTTTTTTTTTGGTGTGATGTATAGTTGTTGAAAATGTTTCTGTCAAAGTAGGTATTCCAAGAATCATTTTGGAAAAACAGGAAATGTATGATGTTGGTTTGTACGTAGCACCACTAGAGTGTAAACATTTAAGAGCTTTGCTGAACTGGATCCATATAAAAGACTCCCTGAACATTACATTTATTGTGAGAAGAACATTGAATCATAATATTTCCACAGCTAATAGAAATCACTTTTCAGAAATGTGACCCTTTATCTGTATATGAATTAAAAATGGAGCTAATGAAATACCCCAAGAGAAATCAGTGATGTTTACAGAGTTTATAAACCCTGCTTATTTATCTACCTTTGCTGATAACAAAAATAATTCAGATTTTCTGAATTTTTTGTTCCATTAGCAGTATTTTTCCCTTTGGAGACAAGGACTGCTCGGCTGATCAGCAAGCCAGGTTGATGTTCTGATGCTACCATTGCATTAGGTTTACAATAAATGAGGTAGGTAGTGCTGCAGGGTCATTGGAGGAACAGTTAGAAATGTCTGAAGGAGAGGAAGAATACAATAAGAATGCCACCAAAATAACTGGAGATTTTCATGCCTGCTGCTCAGGTGCAAGATTTCTATAGGGAGAGAGAAGCAGCATCTAGAAAAGGATGACGACAATTAAAGCAGGACTTAGATGGACTTTAGGATCCCATACTGGGATCACTCTTTTCACTCTAATGCCAACAGCACTTTAGCTAGCTTTATACCTTCTGTTCTAACCTGGAGGTCCCATCAGAGCTGGCACTGCTGTGTTGCTGCATTTCCAGAGAAGGATCTATGTGAGTTACAAGGCAGAGGAATCTGGCCAACAACTTACTTGCTTCCCAATAATAAGCAAAAAATTAGTAGTAATCCTGAGAGCAGGACTAGGCTTGACAGGCTCTTCCCAGTTGGCACGGGCTTTTGCATGGCCTTTCTGGGGCTCCTAGCTACGATTTCAGTTGCACGTTTGTGAAGAGTGGAAGGCATAGATCTGGGGATTGCCCTAAAGGGCTATCGTGGAGCATCCTCCATTTTCCTCAATGCCTGCAAGGCAAAGCAACATGCACTGTGAATGGTGGACAAGAGTCTGCAGTGACTTTCACTTACTCGTTTGTGTATTTGAAATTATTTTTCCCATTCCACATTCCTGGATGAATTCCTCCTAGAGTTAGGGGTAAGGGCAGCAATGGTAAAATAAACTCTTCTGTCAAGGTTGGGGTTTGCGTGTCAATTTGTGTGACAATATGTCATCAGGTGGCTTAGGTGAAAATGCATTTTCCCTCCAGTGAACCTTTTGGAGTCTTTACAGGTTTTGGAAAGGAGCAGGCAGGCAGGGAACAGCTGCAAATTTTGCTGCTGTGTCTCCAAAGAAGAATCAGGAAACAGCTGTGCATGTCAAAGCTCATAATTTCTCCCTCTTTACTGAAGAATAATACACAAAAGTTACAGTTCAGGCTTTTCAAGAAATGTGATCAATTGTATTACCTTTCTTGCAGGAGCTGGGGGAATATTCACTTTTTGGATAGAAATATTCTTTAATTCCAGTAACTCACATTAATTCAGGGCCTGCGGTACCTATCTAATGCTTCTGCTATCCTGATTTCTCTTGATTGACTTCTTGACTGATGCATTGACTGATGTAGGAAAATGCCCTTTTCCTTTCAGTTGAAGGTGTGTTACCTGTTAATAGCAGATTGATTAGTCAACATTAGCACCTGGGAATGCCTTTATTTTTATCACTTCAAGCAAATATGTCTACAGCTGGAGACATAATTATATGCATTACTGAAACACATTTTTGCTATTCTTTAATTATATTTTGACAGAAAAGAAATGTCAAGGGAGTAGCACTTGGTTTTTAGCTCTGAAACGTTTATATCTGTTGTACACATTTGTCTCTGCTTTGTCACGCTATCCTTTCAAATCTTACTTTTGCTGCCTCGCAGTTAGTGTCTTGCCATTGTATCATGATTTAATGTTAAGATTTTATACAAAGATTTCGTAAAGAGCAGCTATAGATTGTCTTCTCTGAAGATATGGGCCATCTTTGTTCAATACTTGCAAAAGTATGAAATCCGGTGGAACTTTGATAGTTTATACCAACTGCAAATCTGGTCAGTCTCTCTAAGGCTTCACTTGTCGTGGTTTTGGCCGAATTGGCCAATCAGACCGACAGATGGCCCTCCACCCCCTCACTCCAAAGAGAGGAGAGGAAGAGATAAGGAGATTTACGAGTTTAGAAAAGAACTAAATTACTTTAATGAAAATAATAATAAATAAGAAAATAGTAAATAATAATAGAATAACAAAAATAANTCTTCTCCACTTCCAACGCTCTAACGGGGCAAATAGCGAAGTTAGCTGACCTTGGTTGTTATAGCAATAAGTTTAAGCAAGAGCCTCTGTGCATACCATTCCTTGGTATAATCAGGTCTTATCACTCTGAGAGCGAACAGTGTCTGAACAATATGCTGTTAATTTCAGACTTTAGTCAGTTAGAAGAGGCCCAGCTAAAAAGTAAAATTACAAATCAGAAAATTGGTTCTGTTTTACCTCAAACCAGGACATCACCCCTGGCACATGCTCCTCTCTGTCAAACGTCAGTGGAGTCTCTATCCTGTGTGACTGAAGTCAGAGGCATTAGTAAGGGTTACACATGACTTCAGGATCTGTGTAAGTATTTTGATTCTATTTTTCTGGTGTTTACTCTGATATGCATCAAACATCTGGGAAGAAAAGATAAAAAATGGGAATGCCAAAAATTAATCCTGTCTTTCTGCTATGTAAGAGGTAACATTTCTGTCTGCTTGGGTTATTTCCCTATGCAACAGCCAAGGACCAATCTCATCTGCAAGCATTTGTACACATCTGAAATACAAAGTAAAATTTAGTCTGGGTTTGTACCAATTTGTTAATGAAGGTAGAGTTTGTCCCACCATCAGATTTCTATGCTCAAAGAAGTATTTCTAGGAGGAAAGCTCACTTTTAAAAAACATCCAAAGCCTCTTAAAAGAACTCAGCTGTAAGGGGATATGGGACAAGCTGTCTCTTAGTGAAGTTGCTGAAGTTATGACAATAAAAACCAGCTAAGCAGTTGTCACTGTATCCCAGTTATAAGAATTTATTAACAGATCTCTTATGTATGGCATTTTTATATCTAAGCTGTACTGAGGAACTGATGAGCAGGACATGATGTACCATGCTGTTTTCTTGAGGTGCTACATTACTTGTAATTGAGAAATACTCTAAGGGAGAGATATACTGTCCGTAAGTGATGCTGATGATTTGGGTGTCACATTTCCCATAAAGTTATTACTGAGCCAGAGCTCCGATATGATGTTAGGAGACACTGTATTGCTTTGAAGAATTGTCATACAAGGCGCAAACGAGGCACAGACTTCAGGATCCTGCGGTTATTGTCCTTGATGGTGCTGCTGTACTTTTTAGAAGCAAGCAGTCATTATGCTGAGATTTCTGCATGCGTAACGATGCCTTTTTAACCTAATATCGGCCTGCAGTTGAGGTTGACCACTGAATTGCTGCTAATTCTTTTCTAATTTCTCTTCTTTCTATCATATAATTTGGAACCACACTTCAGAAAGGTCTTGTAGCTAGCCTGCCATCTGCAGCCCTACAGGGGCTTAAGATCACAAAATCTGCAATACAGAAAAGATGGACAAAACTCCAATTAAATGAAGACGTGCCACACACTGTCAACTATTTTTCCTCTCCCTCAAGTTGAGCTCTTTAACATTTGTTTTCTTAGGCTCTTTTTCCTAGACCTGAGAGAATTAGTGTTAACGAAAGGTTATTTTAATAATGTTGTTCACTTCTGTTTGCACCATGCCTTGAAAAAAAAAATGGCCATTTTCTTAACTATGCTAGCTGGAAAACATTTAGTAATATTTTGCATGCTTGTGTTTAGTCTAGGGGCCACCACTGAAATCAGCACTTGCTTGATTGGATCAACCAAGATTGCACACTGCTTCATGGTGCATTGGACCATTTCTCTTGAACATGAACTTTTGAACATTGCATCTCATGAATAAAATTTCAGACCAGGTTCTTGGCAGTGTCAGGCAGAACGCTACTGAATTGAGGAGTAAAACAGATGATGGAGAGAAAGTGGAGACAGTTTTATCTCCTGTTCTTTTTTTCTCACTGTTTCTTTGTTTTATTCAAGGAGCTAAACTGATAATTAATGACATCCACGAAGCAGTCCAAGGCTTTCTTCAGCCTCATAGTTCCTACTTTCCGTCTATCCCCAGGTATTACCACCTCAGCTGAGTAGGGTTCAATAGTGTCCAAAAGTTGCTTCCCCCAACCTCATTCTACCCCACCTACTCCCAGGAAAGGTGCTCTAGGTCTGTGAGCAACTTCAGAGGAGTTGTGAGATGGAAGGAAGAGGCAATAAGAAGGTTCAAGTACACGGGGAAACCTTTTGCCTAGCAAGAAGATACAAAAAAAGGGCATGTGAAGGAACGGTTACACAGGAGTCTTGGCGTGAGAAGAAAAGGACAGTGTGAAAGAGGAATGGGGGGACCTTGTGTGTGGCAATGTAGGAAATAGAAACACGGGACCATAAAGATGAAGATGAGCTGATATGGAGGAGGGTGAAGAGGGGAACCCCTTGGATGAGTTAGAAGCAGAGGGAGGGGGATGGATGGCGCGCAGGGAGCTGAGGGAAATAAAATGGAGAAAAGCAACAAGCCCCTGCTCATGCAACACTTGCTCAACTTTCAGAAGCCATGAAGAATGTGATCTTCTATGGCTGGTACACAAGTGACGTCTGACTATTGTAGTTCCAGGATGGCATGAAAGGTAGCTGATTATAATCAAGTTTCCGAGTAAGTTCTTTTGACCACTAAGTTTTAAATCCATTTACCTGAAGTATTCAAGGATGCGTGTCTAAATTAGCTTTCTGGAACCACATTATGCTGTCGAAAGTCAGTTGCTTTTTGCCTTAACGGGAAGAGAACATGCAAGCAATGGGAAAACACAGGAGGTCAATTAGCATAAAAATCTGAGCAAATTCTGGGTGAAATGTGACATTTTTTCTGCTTGTAGTTCTTGAATAAAGCCTTTTACATGCTTGCCAGACACTAGTTAAAAAATATAAAGAAAACTCAGATTTATTTTTCATGTCTTTGGGACATCTGAGAAAACGCAGTGGATTCGTACATTGGTATTTCATGCCTAGCTACTTACCATGCCAATGATATATTTCAATTTAAATAGATGCGAAATAGATTTTCTGATGTGGCATTGTCTATGATTTAGGTTATCATAATACTTTTATTCTAAATTCCATTTAGGCCTCTGTAGATTTGAGGTCTGAAACTTCTCTTATGAGTCAATCCTCTTTTTGTTAAACCATTTAAACCAATCAGGTGATTATCAGTTTGTAGTGGGAAGAAAAACATTCAAATGCTGTAGAATGTGAGTCCACAGAATGCAGATGGAAAGGAAGACTTGTGTTAAGATTGCTTTAGTGTGAATTTCTGACTCATTTTGGGGCAGGGACTAAGGTTAATGTGCAACTGAAATATACTTTTGCACTTTACACAGACCCATAAATGGGAGGTCACTGTCCTTGCCCTGTGTGCGTGCAAATGCAGTTGAAGATATTGTTTTCCTCTTGGGCTTTGCTGAGTATGCATTTGAGACCATGGGAAGGAAAGCAGATGAGAATAAAGCCACTGGTAGAGATTAAGCCTTGATCTAAACCACACAGCCTTCAAATTGTAGTTTTTTCATACATGCATGTAAGTATGTTTATGTGTGTGGGAAGGGTGTATGTGGGAAGGGTGTATGTCTGTTACAGCTTATGTGACTCAAGAGAATAATTTTTAAATCAGTCATTTCATATTTCCTGTATATTGTTCAGCCTTCAACCCTGAAAGAGGACTCATGCAACCAAATAAGTTAAACTTGATTTTTCCCAAGATTTGAAAGCAAAAGTGATGTGCAAAATAGATTGCACATATTACCCATATCCTTCAAGTACATTTACACTTTAGTCTATGAAGGAAAGATGCAGGCTTCAATATAGGGCGAGACAATTGTGGAGGGCATTTTTCTTTGTTCAGACGCATAAACTCAAGTTCAGTATTTTCAGTATTTCAGTAATAATGAGTCTTTGGATCTGCGGTTTAAGTTTAGTTCATTATGGCAAGGAACCAAGCAGGAAATATGGGTTCAAATCCCAACAGGGATTTCTTCCTCGCAGCTTCTCCGTGCCTAGTCCATCATTCTGCAGCTATTAAATAGTGAGATTAATCTAAAGGCAGAGAACATTGCCATCCTGCAAAAGGAAGCCCGGGGTTTTGATGCTTCTTAGATAAAGGAGAAGCAAAAACACAAATTGAAAAGCATAATGCATAATGCAGAAATTTATAGAAATTTTGTAGGGTTTTATAGAAAGAACTAAATCCGATTTCACATGTTTTTCACTCATGAGGGCACCTTAAGTTCCAGACCAGCAAGGGTCTTTTTGTCTACAAAATCTTCATGACAACTTAATCTCTCCTGAATCCTGTGTATTTCATACTGGAGATTTCTGTTTATTTGAATTTAGGCTTGTACTTTATGCAGCTGGCCAGAGATGGTGCTGACTGCTCAGGTACTGCAGAGTGAAATGCAGTGGGAACTTGAACAGAAGAGGTTTAGGGCATTAATCATAGCTACACTCAGCTGCCACGTGTTATGACTTTGAGTGAATTTAAAATTAGAGAAAAGCACCCAGCTTGTAATACTTAGCCAAACAGCAACAAATAAAATGATTTTAGAAAATGAGAAAAGGGTTGGGAGGCTGTAACACTGGGAAGAAGTTTTATTTGTTTCGCATATTTACTGATATTTTATTGCTCAGTGAAATAAAGGTAATCTTCTGGAGGTGAATTCATCTAGCCTTCATCAGATAGGTAGTGGAAATGGAAATAAGTTCGATTTACTAGTAATGCCTGTGGGTTGCAGCTCACTTCTTACTGTCTTTTCTTAATTGCGCTCTCATTTCATATCGCTCTTTTATTCCAGTATGAAAGTCTGTGCGATAGTCTGGCACTCAGAGCATATGAGGAGTTGCACCGTAAGTGGAGATCAAGCTCTGCAAACCTTTCCTTTGTTACAAGTTCATATCCAAACTCACCCCTATTGTGGTCAATGCCAGAGCTCAGCGGGGTAAGGACCTCTGAGGCTTTCTGAGATGAGGCTGGAGAGTTAGCCTGCTTTGCTATGTATACTGGTGTTTAGAAGTTCCCTCTTACCTGTGGCTTTTATGCTCTAATAATGTACTTTCGGATTCATGTATCACCAGAACATCAATACAAAGAACAAACAAAAACATTTGAAATTTCCCTTTCAGAACCTGATTTTTCCCCAGTTTTTATTCCATGTTTGCTGCTGGTAGCATCTGGATCACGCCCTTCTGATGCTGGACCTATGATATTGATCTCATTCATTAGCAACATGGGCATGATCCCCAGATGCAGCCGGAGGGCATTCCAATAGATCAAGAAGGACTCGTCCGCACTGAGCTCTTCGTCGGTGCTTCCGGATGGCTCAAGGGTGTGCTTCCTGCAGGGGCAGTTGTATAAACTTGGAGCAACCTTAGGTCCTGGTCCCCTGCCTGTCCAGGCAAGGAATTTGTCTGAGCGGGCCAAGATGCCTTCTGCCCTGTGTGAAAGCCAACTTGCCATGGAAACCAGTGCACAGAGAGAATGATGTGTGTTTGTGTTTAGTCCTGACAGAGCCTTGGCTTGCAGTTTAGTCCCATGGTGTAGACATTACCTAAGCACAACTTATGAGGCTGTTGCAACCCCATTCCTTTCCACATCCTCACATCTTTTTCATATATGTATGAAAGCATGTATGAATGTATAAGTATGAATTCCTTTTCACCTTATTTACCAGGCTGGAGGAGTAGCATTTTTTTTGTGTGCATTAAAATTGTTAATCATGCTCCTAGATTTTTATCTGGAAGACTGGAGCCATGCTTTCTTCCTCTGTTTACCTTCCTTTTCCTGTAGAGAGAAGGATCTCCCTCAGGGCAGAGCTTCCCAGGTTTGTGTTGTTTCCTTCTCATTCAGTATAACATCAAAGTTCAACCCTTCCCCTCTCCTGCCATCCTGTGGCTTGGGCTGCTGGCCTTCTCAAGGATGCAAGCGAAAAGAAAAGTTGGAAAACGGGGAAACAACACTCACGTTACCTGTCTGTTATTAACTGCTGCTGAAGAATTGGCCAATATTCAAAACCAGGTTAGTAAAAATAAGCAATACAAAAGTGGAAAAAAAAAGTTAATAACTTTTTAGTTATTCAACAGTGGTATTCGCTTTACTTAAAGTGGGCTTTGTCAGTGAAAATCTTTGAAAATCATTTTCCTAATTAATAGGGCAGGCTTGATGTGATGGAACTGTAGCTAGTTTCTGCATTCTGTACCCATTAATATTTTCAATGAGGAAAGCCTATTCCACATCCATGCTGCTTTTGGGAAAATGACAATTTTAAAGCTTTATGGACCATTAAAAGGGAGCACTTCTTCCACCAATCCCTTGCCCATGCACATTATTTGTTGAAAATGCAGAAGTTGAAGATAAATAAAGCCTATCCTAACTCAGAGAATCTCCATGAGGGGGACCTTAAATTGGGAAATATTGGATCTGCTCACAGTGTCTTGAAGATAAAAAGAGAACAGAGATTATGTATTTTAGTCCTGAAACATTTACTTTACCTAGCAAAATTAATCATAGACATAAATAGAATATTTCACTTCCTTGTCAACTTCATTCCCATTTTCAAAAAAGGGAGTAAATGAAAGTAAAATTTTGGCTAACAGGGATTATTTCCATGTGGTACGGGGGGAGAGGAAGTAGCAGCATGCCAGACACCTCACAGGTTCAAATCCAGAGGGAATCTGGATTCCCAGTCTGAGCTTGGAACAGGCCATGATGAAATTCAAGAAATTTTTTTTAAAAGAAATAATATATGAAAAATCCAGCAAAACACATTTCTCCAGCTTCACAGAAATTTGTTACCTGTCACAGAATCTTCAGCACTGATTTTTGTTGTTTTTGCTGATGACTTCTACAACATCAGTGACCTCTTTCTTAAAAAAATAAATGGTTCTTGCTATTCTGATAATAAGATTTCTTCATAAATGATATATTCTCATAATTTTTAAGGACATTTTTTGCTGCATAAACAATAACTTCAGACATATTTCGTCTTTATCATTTTTGCAGTCTCCTCCTTTTCTCTAAAATTTCACTTTGTTTCATTCTATTCTTCCCAAACTAATCTGGTTGTGCTTTGCCCTAAGAATCTCTGCTAAATTCTTAGTAAAGCTATTTCAGCAAGGTAACTTGCCTAAGGACTATTTTTCCAACATATGTATTGTGGGAGGTTTTGACATATTGCTCTACATTTCTTTAAAACAGAAAAAGTGAAACAGATGAAAAAAGAGATGGTAATTTTAAGGTCTGATCTTGCGCTGTGTACCGAAACAATTGGTAATTTGGGGGAGCAAAGAATGCAAAATCCAAGAGTACCATCATAAATTATATTTAAGTTAAACTTTTTAATTTTACCTTTTGATAACTCCTTTAAGGAGCACTCTCAAAACCAGATCTATCAGCTGTAAAGACCAAAGCGGGAGGACCTGGAAGAGGCAGAGCGAGCAGCACATAGATATCGAGGTGCCCAAATACCCCGTGTAAGCAGTGAATTAGTCAAAACCTGTTGTAAGACCTTTTGATGACACAGGAAAGGTGCTGCCAGAAGAGGCAATGGGGACTGCTCACAACAAGTCCAGAGGCTACCCCTTTACGGTAATGTTCAACATAGCCACCAAAACCTGATTGTGAAACCTATGGAAGAACAAACGTTTTTATATCAGGTAATTCGGGGCATTTTTCACTACTATAAGAGATAGATGAACTTCTTTTATCAATTATAGCTACTTGCAAACATTTTGCCTGTGTAAGTCTGACATGGGTTCAGATGGTGTCCTCCTGTGCCTGAGAAAGGCTGAGAAATGGAAATACTGTAGAGAGAGGAATGAGGGCTTGTCAAGCTGATAGAAGAAGGAGGTCCTAGTAACATCACAAACAGGTGAACAAAAATCACGAGAGAACTGGAGAGAGAAAATGAAGAAAATGAGAGGGGGCCGGGGAGAGCAACAGTAGCTGTCTGTAGTTGATTCACTGTATCACAGTGCAGGCTGACCTTTCAGGAATGAGCTGTGTCTGTATCTGCTTCACTGCTTCTAGGGGTGGTGGACGTTAAGGTGTCCCTAGTGGTGGAGCTTGTTCAGGAGGCAAGGAGCTGTGTGGCAAAAGTTAAAAAAATAGTGCAGAAGGCTGGACAGGGCAGACAGTGATTTACTCAAACACTGATCATTGTAGAGCCATGGTCTGGAAGATGGGAAAGGGGGAAGCTCAGGGCTCTATTAAAGCTCTTGGATAAATGGTATGAAACTTGTATATCCCGAAAGTAGGGAAGAATGTGAGGATCTGTCGATTTTTTGTTAAGACTTTTGACTTGTCCATGTGAGTGGTGTGGATTCCTTTGTCAGGATGAAAGGAGAAATCCTAATGATGCAATGGACTAACCTGTCCAACAGTGAGTCTGTGCTCAAGACTGATGGATGAGAAGTGGAATTACCACGCATCAGATGTAAAGAGCACCCTGATGCAGTCTGAATGTATAAGCCCAGTTTCTAGGAGTCTTTTCTGCAGCACGTAGTACAGGCATCTCTGCGGGCAGAAGGAAATTGCATATACAAGTTAATCACAGTTTACATTACTGGGAAGACAAATGAACTCTCGTATTTTGTGAAATGTTTTCTCTTCAAGTCTTCAGCCTCAATAGAATCAATAAGGCTTCTTATATGAATTTAATTAACATGAAAATCTGAATATATCACTTGGGTTAGGAAATAATTATTAGGAGTAATTGTAATTCATCACTTATGTATGAGTGCCCCAAAAGGAGCAGAGGGGCTCTGAATCACAAGTGGCTATAATTGCTCTATCTACTTTCACATGAACTTTCAACAAGCACTCCGTTTCTGGCACTATAAGTTGTCTTATCTTAAACCGTTAGAAATCAACATACCCAGGAGAAGGTCAGCTCATAATAATAAAATTTAGCAGAAATTCCAAGTGGTGATGAAATATCCTATTGTGGAAGAGCACACTAGGATTCAGACTAATATAATCTTTGAATTTTTCTGCAATTCTGTCCCTGAAATGATTACAGTTAAGCCCTTTCTCTCTCAGCAAATTGATGTTTTTCTTTAAAGAAAATAATCAAGGCTTGAACATACGTCTAGAGAGCCTATCATGTGAATAAAATGTTCTTTCCAAAGCATGCAATCCTGGTTTTACTAAGCTTTCAATTTTTATGGTTCCAAACTTTTCCTCTTTGGCTTTATGTGACTACGAGGTAAAGAGCCTGCTTCAAATTGTAAACTGAATTTTGCAGAATATAATAAGCACATCTTGCACATCTGCTGATGAAAGCTTTCTGCAAACACCAATGGAATATTGCAGCGTGGACTGCTCAGCAGAAGGAAGTGGCAGGTTTCCACCTCTGCTGCTCACTTCCTGGGGTAGAAGAGCAAGGCTGTTCAAAAGTATGCAATAGCATTGTTTGAATCCCTTACGCCAAGTGGATTTGCTTGTTAGAGGGGAGATTCGTGCTCTCAGTACGGCTATGAAAAGGGAATTTTTTACAGGAAAAAGGGGAGTGCTGTTTCTGGTGTCCACTCCAAATTTCAAAGTACAGAGTTCTCGGTTGCTGGGCTAATGCCTTGTGCTTTCACTTGCATGGTGTATTTATTGTATACTATCAGTAAGTTGTACAGGTGGGTAGGTTGTGCTTGAGGTATTGCTCTGATTAATGAAGAGAGCTTGGGACCGTTTGGAGGCTGATTCATTGGCTATTTTGTTTATGAACTTCACTGGAAGCTGTGCTCACAAGACAGCCATAGGACACAGTATGTAAATCACCTACAGATCTGTTGGGCCAAGAGGTAGGGACACCTCCCACTAGAGGTCCCACGGCAGAGGGGTTGGAACTAGATGATCTTTAAGGTCCCTTCCAACCCGAACCATCCTGTGATTCTGTGATTCTGTGAAATGTAGGATCATCACAGCTTTTCTCTGTATGTAAAGCTTGATTAAACCACTAACACACAAAGACAGAACCACAGAACTAAAATAATGCCTCTCAAGCTGAGCTACTTAACTAAGTTAACATTTTCTTCGATGGATCTGAAAGGTCAAAACATTTTCGGAAGTCTAGTTTGGTATTCCCCAAATTCAATACCTTCTCCGCAGTCTATTAAAAAAAAAGGATTAAGTTAATATTATTTTCTAATTTTTTTTCAATAGGCCATTCCCAAAGAATCTCTTTTGATTGCTTGATATTCATCATCGAAGCTGTGCTTATTAAGTAAGTTATTATGTTATTAGTTAGGGTCATAAAGTTTATTTTCATTACTTTGCTTGTTCAAAGACAAACCTAACATGTTAACATCTCAGAGCTTGCTTTCATTTAATACTCTGTTAATATTTCCTTCATAGTCACTAATTGGGAAGTCAGTGATTTTGCTGACAAATGTTTATCTGGAAAGTTAAGAGAAAATCAACATAAGACACACAGACATAGGGAAACTCAAAACCAGTTCATTTGTTCAGTTTACAGACACGGGCAAACACTAGCCCCCATATTCCATTTTTTATTATATGTCTTTATCTGCAATAACACTCTGTAGCGTAGCATACAGAAATCACTTTAAAACTTTTCTTCTAGCAGTTCTTAAACACGAAAACAGATGAAAGACGTTTCGGAGCAAAAAAAGAATGAAAGGAATGTGACTAATCAGAGTGATTGAAATGGCCCCTTATTAAACAGCAGTACAGAACAGGTATTTTAATTGTCAATTGTAAATGGAAATGCTGACTGTCAAATTATATATATTACACATGTAGGGACAAAAGGTATGCAGAAAGATTTAAGGGGAACTGACAAAAAGTGTTGCTATAAACTTTTCTAGATTAAGTTATGTTGTAAGAGATATGATATTGCATCCCAGAGCAATCATAATTCGAGAGCCTCTCTAACCCCTCAGAAATTCCCTATTTTAGCCCCCCACCTTCATCTAGAGGGTTCCCTTAATAAAAACGGGTCATAATCTGTTTTTAGAGACTCAGACATAGAAGGTCCTGCTTCTGAAAAATAATTAGGCCTTGGAAATACTAGCAACTTAATATGAGCAGTCAGTGCAATCTGTAATAAAGATGATAATGTGATCTTAGAATGTCTAAATGCGTGATCAGTGAGGTGATCCTTATGTCAACATAGAGCAATGCTGAGACTGGAATACTGAGTACAACCCTACTGTTGTCTCTGTAAAAGGCCTTGTAAAATTTGGAGGGAAGGCAAAAAAAAAGCAGTGTAGTTCTGAGACACAGGGAAAATGCCTCTCATAGTAGAGCTCTCTCAGCCTGCTAAAGTCAATGAATTGTGATTCCTTCCTCAGGGTGCGTAAATATGTTCACTAAAACAAAACAAGAGGACCTAAAAGGCTACTTACTATGGCCTGCCAAGGCACACTGTGAACTCATGAATGACTAGAGGCTGCAACATGAGCAACTCAAGAGTAGAAATGAAAAACCCATTTTTGAGCGTGACAATATTCAGCAGCTAAAGCAAATAACCGAGGGGAATGCTAAAGGCGTATTGGTATACAATACAGTTTCTGAGGAAAGCTACTAGATAGATGGAGAACAACTTTGAATGCAATAATTAAGATAAGCAAGAGGAAAATGACTGTAGTGAAATTTAGGATGCATGCTTCCTAGACCATATTGACTTTGAAATACAGACTTCTCCGACTCTAAGCTGCTGATAGAAATATTGACCTTTGATGGAAACTGATTCATTGGTCATTATAATTAGTTTCATAGTTCACAGTTTTCATTGTGGAGCATCAATCTGAACTCTACAGAACTCAGGAGAAAAAAATGTTATGATTTAAGCAGTAACTTCTGCTATGCTTCCTTCATATAAGAGTCAGTTTGTTAATAACAGAAGCTCATCTAACAATGATGGAAGAACATTAACTAGCTGGAAAACTGCTGCAGGTCAGAGCTTTAGTTAGAGGCATATGGCAGTTAACAATAAATCACTTATTACTTTCCCCTCTGGTAGTTTTACAAAAAGCAATAACTTGGACCAAATTAAAAGTCATTCAGGTGTCCGTGAGTGGAGAAGATGCAGCTGCTCCTATTCATCATTGTTGTACTAAGACGCTGTAGTGTGGCTGCTGTGCAACCCTGCAAGCAAATAAACCCTGCAAGCATCCCAAGGATTTCCAATAAGGGCTGCATAAAGTGAAGAAACTACCCTGCAAGTTCCTGAGGCTAGGGGAGTTGTACAGGGAAAGTGCTGACACATTCCCATGGACATAGGTAGGAGAGGGCACCTCCCAACACCATTGGCTGTCCTCTGAGTTGCCACTGACTTCACTGATAGCAGATTTTATTCCAAGCACGCTCTGAAATCTTAGTGCTGAAGATCAAGTGTGGTTCATCATGGGCTCAGTTTCTTAAGAAGTGTAATTAACTGTCCGGCAGGAAGGCTGTAAAAGTGCCCCGCAGAGTGCACAGTCCGAAGAACACAGTGTTAGATGTCACACTAAGCCCAGTTTCAATCCACTGTTTTCCTGAGGATTTTGGCCAGACCTGTGACAATAATCGTAGAAGCCGGAGCAATTGCTGAGGGTATTTTACGGTGTTTCAGCACTCATTAGATTCTGAACCAGAGAGCTGGGTTTTTGGTTTTTTTCTCTAGGAGAGGAACATCTCTAGGTAGCATTCATTTACAAATGATGGCTTTATACAAAACCAGCCTGTTTTGGGGAAAGTGGTTAAGTGTCTTGCAAATCTTACAAAGTAGAATAGCAACTGGTCTTCTCTCAGCAAGATGACAAAGAATAAAACTGACGATGCTTTTCTTAGTTTGCTGCAAAGAGCTTCATTCCTTGATGTCAACAACTTACGAAATGGAAGGAAGCCACTTAGTCACTGGCAACATGTCTATTTATTATGCAGCATGTAGAAAACGTCTTTGAATATTCTCATCATTGGCTTTGAAAATACCCATTATAAAGTAAGCTGCGCAATTACCTCTTAAGGTGGTAAAGTACTTGTATTCTTCCTGGAAACTGCATCTGAAGAGTCTTCAGTTCTCCAGAAGGTTTTCTCCCATCTCATAAAATCACTTTATTAGGAGATCAGATAGCATTTATCAACTATGTCCCATCATGATACTTTTAAGACTCATCTACTTGAAGTCTAAAGGCTACCATTATGCAACCTTAATGAAAGTATGGGTCACTGCCATAGTAGGCACTGAGTATCATTATACAATTTTATTATGTAAATAAGTACTGTATAGTGGCTTTCAAATACACTTCAAAGGAAGTTGGGGGAAATCGTAAAAGCTGGAAGACCTGAGAAGAAAGTACAATAATATCGGGCAGGAGTTTGAAATGTGATACTCTCAAACGCACGCATATGGCAGTATCTCACAAAGGCACTACCAGGTTGTCTAGGTGACGTTCTAAAGAAAAAGACCAGGATCTCAAGTAAGCATGGTTATTTGCAAGACTACTGTCTGATTCTAAGAGGATGCTCAGAGAAAGCTTTTTGAAGAATTTCAACATGAAAGCTCTACACAAAATAATTCTGTGCAAATTGCAAGGGACAAAATGCCCTTAAGCACTGTTTTGTAGGGCATTTTGTCCCCCAAGTGGAATTTAGCTGCAAGCAGTGTCACATTTCAAACTGAATCCACAAGAATCTAATTAATACGAGATAGTGTTTTGAAAGCATATGTTTGATCTCAAATATTCAGCAACTATTTTTACCCAGACCCACTGAAGAGCTGAAGTGAAAAACTGCAATTACGCTTAAGTAACGTATAACTGCTCTCACTCACCTACTCTCTTCAGTCAGTGCATGAGAGCTAAACTAATCATCTGCTGGCTGCTTGCTGTTAACGTTTTGCAGTGTTTGAGGGGGAAGTGTTGAAATTCTAAAGCTCAGAAGGGTCGAAGTGAACCTCAGCATGTGCTTATGTGCTGAGGAAGTCACTTCCAGAAGGTAATCAGAATTGGATATGTGTTTTACTGGTTTTCTGTAAGGTGGTAGTTAACCCATAGTACTATTGCTGCTTCAGCATCTGCCTACTGGGAAATCACAGAATCACAGGATGGTTCGGGTTGGAAGGGACCCTAAAGATCATCTAGTTCCAACTCCCCTGCCATGGGCAGGGACACCTCCCACTAGACCAGGCTGCTCAAAGCCCTGTCCAGCCTTGTCTTGAACTTTTCCAGGGATGGGGCATCCACAACCTCCCTGGGCAGCCTGTCCCAGTGTCCCACCACCCTCATCATAGAAAGTGTCTTCCTTCTATCTAATCTAAATCTACCCTCTTTTAGTTTAAAACCATTACCCCTTGTCTTATCACTACAGGCCTTGGTAAAAAGTCTCTCTCCATCTTTCTTATAAGCTTTCTAATATTCATGCTTAAATATCATTCATCAATATTCTATCTATTAATAAAAATGCATTATGTTTACATTAAAAGCTTACTAAAATTATTTTTACAGTCTTTTACCTTACTGGAAGTAAGCTTTTACTCATTTTACCACTGAGGTTTTTGTGATTACTGTGATATTTTGGTGTGCTTGTTGGCTAAGATCTGGACTTTTCTTAAAAACAGACTCGGCTTATGCTTCAGAATAAGGATATGTTTGAGAAAGAAGAATTGTGTCTAATATTGTTCCCTAATTTAATTCATCTGCATGGCATATGTCTTCAGTCCTTTTTTATAAATAGAAACTTTTAAACATTTTCTGTTAAAAGCAGATTATGTTTTTGAAAAGCATTGTCTTTGGAGGAGTGGGGGTTGACAGTATTTGTGACAAATGAACACTTTTTTAACCTAGAATCAACTGAGGATGACAAACCCTGTGCACATAGCTAGTTTTAATAGACAAGTTGTAGATGTTAGCAGTACATGTATACGATATACTGCAGCAGACAGTAGTTCTCTTTTGTAACCTACTGACGTTTCAGTGTGTGTTTATTTCAGATTGAGAGGAAAAAAAGGTCTTCTTATCATTTTCATGAGATAAAACTGACAACATGCCCATTTTTATATTGAAAGGGTCAGACTTCTGATTTTATACCAGTCTTGTATAAGAAATGGCCATCGACTCCTGCTCCTCAAAGTCTTCCCTGTAAATCAGGCATTGAAATGATCAAAAATCTGTTTCTCGGGAGTATCTGAGGTAAAAATGCACTCAAGCAAAAAATAAATGTGTTGCTTTTGTGTTAAACATTGAAGATTAAATGTTGAAGATTTGCGTATTTGAAAACCTAATAATTTTTTTCTAGTTCTATCAGTAGGCCTAATAAAGCAACTCTTTTTACAAACCCTGCTTCTCTTCCATTATTATTCTTGTGCTTGCACAGGAAGAAAACAGCTAAGTTGAAATAAGAACCTGTCAACACGCAAGGATAGTGATATTCTCACTGAACTCTGAATTGGTGCATGCACTCATGCTTTCCTACTGTATATCCAAGAAAAACTTCAAGTGCCAACATGGCCTGCAGTGCTGCAGTACCGATTTCACTATGGTGGCACTTACTGAAAATGAGAAAAAATGTTAAGTAAGACCCTTATCTTGAAAATGCAGACGTATTTAATCAGACCTTTACAAGAATAGATTGTATTTTTTTTCCTGTTAAAAGCAAGTTTAGCAAAATATCTTCTGTCTTTCTTTTCATCTTTCAGTGAAATTCTCATTTCCACTGTGAGTCTTCCAGCTAGAGAATGGTGCAGAGCATCAGAATAAAATTGAAGCACCGTGATAGTCACAAACCCCTAAAGTGGCCGAGCCACTCATTTATCATGAGAACCATTACATCCTAACACAATTCCTCAGGAATTCGGAGTTCACCTTTCAGACAAGAAAACAAAACCAGGTGTGGAGCAAAGCTGAACTCAGTGCCTAAACCTGCCATATCCATCTCTGAGGCTCTGCTGCCCAGTTCAGTGCAAAGGGAAAGGGCCAGGTCCTGACCTGACAGGAGCCAGCAAGAGCTATTCCAAATGTAAGTGTACGGTGCTGCATTACAATAGCTAAGGAAGCTGCTTGAAGGATTTAAATATCAGTCCGATTTTGGGGCAAGGCAGTGAGAAACATTTGACTTCATCCTTAACCATAATGCCGTGCACAGCTGTGTATTTTTTCTGAGGGCAGACTGGAACATCTTAATCATGTTACTTTGCTCAAAATGGGCTGTATTTAAAAATTATGCAGACAAATGACATGGATGTCTGATTGGGAAACGGTGCCCAGACAGCACACACCTAACCTGTGGCCACTGTCTGACCAGACCAGCCATTTTATTAAACAGGATTCCATACAGTATATCTCATGTTCTCCCGTCTTGTTCTTGGTGATTTCCCACTGTAGCAAACTAGAACTAAGAAAAAAAGGAACTGGGAGGAGAGAGAAAGGAGGCACTACAATGACCAAATACTTCCTCTAGACTGTACCTTTGTCTGCAAGTGCCTTGCCGTCAGGAAAGAGGGGACAGAGGAGGGGTCCTGCTGTCAGTAGTGACATCCAGCCTCTGTCCCCTCTTTCCTGACAGCAGGACAGCGTAAAGAAAAAGTTTCTGGAAAATTTTTCCCCCAGCTTGCCGCTCATATGCTGGTAGCACCCTGATTTTGCTGTTGAGCTAGGTGATACTGTTTTAAAACGTATCATCTAGATTCTTTCCTCATTTCAATTTCCTTAGGGCCCTTTGAGGATGCTTGCTGGGGCCATCTCTGTGGTGAAGCTGTAAGGCGGAGCACACTGCCTCTGCCACACCGTACCATCTTAAGGCAGATTGGAGTGCCCCAAGTGCTCAGCGTGCTGCACTGTAGACACCCAGAATACTAGTCCGCAAGTGGTCACTGAGCACCTCCTCATGCTTCCCAACACATCCTAGGATGCCTCCTGCGCCCTGCTCTGTGCCCCAGCCAGTACTTTGTTGAGTGGGGCAGGCTACGCGGTACGATGATAGACCTGCAAGAATCAGGCAGCTGCTTCTTTCCATTGACCAGCACAAGCGTGCTGCTTCTCAAGACAGGTTATTTACAGGAGTCTGCTGTTTGAACTGACACCATAAGCTGCAATTTTAAGTACTGAGCAGTCTTTGCCTCTCTCTTCAGGATATTTAAAGCTGTACTGGCAGCTGCAACAGGGTACAAGAAGTAGCTGCTCTGTGATCTGTCTGTTCCGGTGCATGAAGCTCTCTCCCCTGCTCCAACGTTGTAGGGCCAAGTAACATTGTTGTGTATTTTCTGCCCATCTTCCAACTGAGGAGTTGTCTGGGGCACAGATTCATTTGTTGAAAGGCCACCAAGAGGGTAGCAACCCTTCAGGCAAGTAGTGTCCAATGTAACAAAACAAAACACCCCCCTCCACCCTCCCAACTCCATGAAAAACCCCCAGAACTTCTTTAAGATTGCTCTCACAGCTGCTGAAGCAGCAATGTCCTGTCTGGGAAGTTATGACCATATAAAAAAGGCCACCTAGAGAAACAGGCTTTTTACTTTTCTGTCTCTTGGCTAGCTTCTGGGTACAACATGACATGCTTTCTTTGACTTTAAGCACTTCCAAATTTATTTTAACAAGCTGTTTTACCAGTGACAGTGTTGCCTTCTGCTCAGATTTGCTGTGTGCAATAAAATGCACAGTAACATCTGAAAACAGAGCAAGATTCGTAACTGCTGCCCGTATAGCAATTCCACAGGCTTCACTGCACCTCACATGTCTTTTTTGTTGATGTTTTTCCTGTCCCTGGACGTGTGCATCAGAAGCAGTTTGATGACCGTGGCATCTCCAGCATGACTGAGAACTGGAAGCATTCACCTTTATATTCATTGTGTTTTCTTTCTCTGAAATTATTTCAGCACCATTAGTGGATCATGGCATAAAAGCATTCCTATTGCATGAGGGTTTAACAAGATGGAATTTCATTTTTTCGAGTTTCAAAATCTGAGGGATGGAATTAAGTGTTTAGAAAGCATTTTTGAACTCATTTTAATTGTTTGCGGGGGTGTGTGTGTTTAAAGACTAAAAAGAAAATCTGCTTATATCTTTAATCATGCTTCTGGTCAGTAAACTCTCCCATATAGGGAGGAGGACTCTAAACTCTTTGAGTCCTGTCTCTGCCTTGTGGCCTGGAGTTGCTGAGCTTGCAAGTGCAAAGATTGGTATGGTTGAGAATATGATGAGACTGTTTTCTCTCTCTACCTCCACCCCATACGAAAATGTAAATTAGTTGAAACCCCAGACTTTTCAGGGCTGCAAATTCGATTTCAGTGCATTTCTCATTTTAGAAATGCATGGAAAGCTGGATGGAAATGTTTCTTCTGAGATGGTAGCAAAGTCGGAATCTCAATTTCAATCTCTCTGAAAGAACATATTTTCTGAGTTAAAATGTTCACCTTTAATGTGAAACACTGAAATAAAAAACGCACAAACTATCCAAATACACCCATTTTGTTCTTTCTGATCTTTGATTAAAACCAGACGTTTTTTCCTCAATCATGTCTTTCCTCTCTGTAGTGGAAATTGTGTGATTTCTGCAGCTATTTTGTATGGCATTAGGCATTATGAAATCCATTTCCTTGTGTGGAATAATCACAGATACCACACGAGTTGCATTTTAAAATATCAAAGAATTAAAATATGGGGAAAGATGAAACCCTTTGCTGTGTTTGTTTGCTATATTCTGAAGTTTAGTGAAGCTGTTCACGGGTTAAAAGCCCCATGAAAAGATAATGGACATTGTTTCTAATCCAGCGTTCTGGAAATCCTACCCAGAATACCTGTTATTTTAGGCTACATGTCCCTTAAAAAAGGTACTGAAAGATTCTGGGAACTACAAATTTTCTTCTTTCGTGGAGAATACTCTTGATCCTAATTTTTCCTGGCCTCTGTGCTCAGAAAAGAAGGTAATAACAAAACCGAATGGGTTTTTCCCCCTTTTCAGTGAAATTTCTGCTTTAGGCCTAGTTTCTGCAAGCTTTTCTTTATGCCGGGTAGCTCCTTATCTCATCAGGAATCCTGCAGAAACAGTGTAATTCCTGGTAACTCAGATGGATTCTCAGGAATAGCAGTTTGGTGTAGCTCCTGTATCCCACACTGGATTTATGGCCATCCACAGTAGCTGTGTGTAGATTTAAAACAGTAAATTAAATGAACCTGGAACTGTTCTCTGTGTGAAGGCAAATGGCACTGAATGGCCTGTGTCCATGTCTCTAAACTCTCTTATCTCCCGAACTGGGTGACTGCATCACATTTCCTTTGGGAAGTTGGCCTTGGCCAGTGTTTATGCCCCAAGCAGGTCTAAGAATCATTTGGGTAAGTATTATTTAGCTAAAGCTGAAATTTAGTTATGGCTAGAAACATATAAAGCACTAATAATTTAACAGCACAGGTGGTGGAAATCAATTGCTCTGGAGTATTCTCTGGTGCTGGTGTAGGTGTGGACGTGGGGATCTTCCCTAAAGCACATGTAGCCAAGTGCCTTCCTCTCCCATAGATGTATCCATGATTACACTGCTGCAAGTGGTGCTAGATGGCAGTAGCTTTGCTTTTGGATGGAAACTAATTACAAATGTTTTTCAAATACTAACGCAAGGGTACATGCAGTCAAATGATCATCTTAAATGCACCACACCTGGCCCTCCAGCACATGAGAAATGTCCATGTTGACCTCCTCCCATCTCTGTGCTCAAAACCCAACTGCGCTGGCCCATGTGTGACAGGATACACATTTCTCCACAGCTCGGTTTGAAACTTTCATGCATATAGAGTGCTGATTTATCTGGGGGCAGAAGGGAGAGGTGTTTACTGTGTACTTTGATGAGCTTGCAGCCAGATGCCTTCTGGACACAGACTGACTTGGGGGTTTATGTTGTGCCTCATTCATGAGGTAGCCTGAGATGTGATGCTTCTTCCTTATGCCTCTAGTTTAGGCCAGTATCCACCCTTGCTTATACTTCTTTTGCTGTCTTAGCTGACCTTTTCTGGCAATTCTCTCATGATACCTACTTTTATTTAAGACTGATTATTCTTATTTTATGGGCATTTCTTTCATTGGCCCCAGATGAATAACTTGGCTGGCCCTTACTCTTTCTGTCATTTTGTTATTCATAGCACAGTTATTCTTGCTGCAGGCTGCTCAGTTATGTGATTAAAGACTAATCATGTTGAACTCAAAGACCTAGCGAGGACTGGAAGAACAATGACAAGCAGAGGAACCCTAATAACCTAACCAGTGGAAATGGACAATTCAGCCGCTCCCTAAGACTATCCAAGGGCTGGGGGAAAGATTGACCCTGGAATGAAACGCATCGAGATGAGTCGGTGGGGAAGGACGAAATCTGGGGAAAAAGAGGGATCAAGGTGGACTGAGGAGGAACAAAAGCAGAAAAAAAGAAGGAAAAGGGGAAGAAGGGGCCAACAGTGTAGAGTTTAGCAGCTTGTCTGACAGAGCCCTGTGCTTGATGAGCACTGTCTGTCCTCTATTCTACTTAAACCTGATTTCTGACTGCCTTCTGTGTGGTTGCGCTCTCTGCTTAGGGTGTCTATGTGTGAACGCTAGCAGACCTTAACCCACACTAGCTGGTGAACATGAGAGGTCTGTGTGCCAGCAGCTGGAGCGAGCTGTGAACCTCACAGGCTTGTGGGTGCCACAAGCCAACAACTGGAGCAGGGCAGGGGCACTGGGGGCTGCTCCTGGAGAGGCTGAGAAGGCCAACAGCAGCAGTGACCCGTATATCATGTGCCATATTGCACTAGCAGACTCCAGTCCTGATCAGCAGGAGAAGGGGAACAGGACTGGGCCACCCATGCTGTTCATGTTCGTCTGAGGGCTGTGTGCGTGCAGGTGGGTGCTGGGAAAGGCAGTGCTTTCTCTCTGCATCGACCTGTGTGGCTGGATGGGTGTGTAGTGTGAGTGCACAGACGCAGTCGTCTGGAGTGAGTGCTCAGCCTCTCTACTGCCTGCACCCGGGGACAGGGAACCACAACAACCTTGCATCCATGGGGCTGGGACAGGAGGAGACCTCCTGGCTCCCATTGCCCATCAGGTTCAGCTACCTCTAACGCAGACAAAGTTTTCCTCTTGCCAAAACCCATGAGCGCCATTGACTTCGATGGATTCCTTGCCACCTTAGTAAATTACCTTCTGTTTCTCTTCACTCCTGACTCCCTTTTACCTGCTGCTGTCTGTGCAGGGGAATCAGTGATTTGTGACCTTCTTAGTGCCCTGCTGGGGTCTCTAATCCTGTCTTTCAGATTTTTATCTAAACTGCTGTATTTTCTGTCTGTTCTTTGTTCCTTACTTCTCCTCTTCTCTTCTTGAAGAAAACTGTGGATGTTAACCATACAAATAAACAAATGCATTTATTAAGGAAAGGAAAGAAGAAGCAAGCCTCTGCTGAGGCTCCTGGGCTATACCCTGTATCTACGGCATTTTCCTGGAACAATCTCATTATAATTATCTGTGATTCTTTTTATTTGTTTCAAATTCTGATACAAATCCCTTGGTATCCCCTAGGTACTGTTGTACTTTTGAACTGAACACTGCAATGTACAGAAAGAATGTATTAAGTCGTGTAGACTATCACTTAACTTTTGCACAGCTGGGCTCCTTCCCAGCTGTTCAAAAGCCAAATTCTGGCTCCCCAGGAGCAGTAATGTGTATATATATCACCGTAAATCAATTTAAATAGATTGCCTTTGATAGGATAGCAATGTCTGAAATGGAAAGTTAACATCTAACAAGAATACCTATTGCCTTTAAGAAAAAAGTGAATCCTGAATACGTATCAGCCTTGGTGAATGGATTTATTCACAGAAATAGCATGGCATAAAAATGAAAAATACAGGACTCATGAATGAGTGGAAAAAAAAAGTGATCTGGATACATTCAGGAAAAATTTCCCTGTGATGAGAACTTTTTTTCATGCTTTACCATTTAACCCAGATTCCATAGAGTCATAGGGAGATTGTTCAGTGAATTCACTGAAAGATGTGGGGGTCACATGAATTAAGTAAAGCACGTCAGACTTCCGTGCAAAGTTCTCAATCAGATATCAAAAAACTTTATTTTCTGCCTGGGAGCTAAATTGCAGCATTTTGCTCCAGTGATTAGTTCCAGTGACTAGACACAAAGTTGGTTTCACCAAGCTTGGACTATAAGGTCCTGAAGGGAAGAGACAGAAGGACTTGAAACCCTGCTGGATCTGTAGGAGAATAGATAATTGTAGACTCTGGGCCTGCACACCAGGAATTTAATTGAATGCATCAACTTATCTCAGAAAGGATAATGGGAATCCGTAAGAAGATAACGCCTCTTGGATACACCTGTCAGAATTTCTAGAACAGTAAGATTGCCCCTGGCTGTGATTTGATGTTTATGGAAAAAGGTATACGTATTCTTTCTGCTGACTTTTTAAAGTGATTTCAACATATCTGCCTTTATATCTTAGAAAATTCACCATGAGTGAAGCTATCAAAGTCAGAATCAAAAGCAGTTAGCTCAGATACTGCATTTCAGCATGATCATAAATCATCTCCAGGGGCCTTTTTTTTTTTACCGCTCCTGCTTAGACTAAATCATAAATTTTGTTTATTATTTGGGAGATGTTATTAACTCATTTTTATGTTCTCTGAAAGACTTGTTCCATATGTGAGCACAGTAAATAATTTGATTGGAAAAATAAACAGGACAAAAAAGAGACAGAAGAGGATGGTTAAAAATGGAAAGAAAAGGCAAAGGAGGGATTGGAAGGGGCACAACCTTAGAAGGGGAGAAAGAAAACTAAAACTGAAGAAAAGATAGAGGTGATGAACGAGAAGATCAGATTCCTTAGTAAGAGAGAAAGAAAAAGTGGTCCAAGCAGAGTCAGTGGAATGAAATCAGAGAATTCAGGAAAAGCACATGGGAAAAGTCTGAAAAGAAATGTAAGGGGGGAGAAAATTACCAAACATCTTATTTAAAACAACTTTCATATGAAAGCTGTAAATGTGAGATTTTGCACAAATTCAGCTGTGTGACTTCTAAAGCCAAAAGGGCTAGTTTCATAATCTTGATAATCTCCTTAGTATAAATTGTTGTTTTTCCTGAATGAGTTCCTGGTTTAATACCATTATGGAAAAAAATCCAAATATCTTAACTTAAAAAGTTTGTATTAAAAGCTCCAATGAAAGTCTTGGCAATTTTTTTTTGAAAGGTTCATTACACTTATTTTCACATCTATTTCAGTCTAAATTGATCTAACTTCAACTTTAGCTCAAAGCTCTGTCAAGCAGATTGAAGAGCCCTCTGTAAAATTCTGCCCTTGTGAGGTACTTAGGCTTAGATGAAGTCATTTCTGGGATAAGAAAAATGGTTGAAGTTTTCTGAGTCTTGTTATAAGGCAGGGTTTAAAACCTATTTCATGACTCCCTTCTTGCCCTGGCTTTCATTCTGCCTATTTGTTGATACACTTCAACAGATGGACACAATAGTCTGGTAGCAGGCAGAGATGACAACCTCTTGGGGTTTCTACTCAGCATCCCCCATGTTACACACCTAAAGACAGCACTGACATTTTGGCCAAGGATTTAGGTGCAGCCCAAATGCTGTCGGAGACAGCACTGTGTCTAGGATTTGGGTTACAAGCTTGGGTGACCGTGGCAATGGCTGCAAGCATAGCTATTGACTGAGAAAGACAAGGGAGAGGCAGTTCATGTTCATTTACACACCTGTATATCATTCTGCCTTCCCAAATCCTTCACCTAGGTATCCATTCTGAGGTAGCAATGCTTGTCCTAGAAGTATGGCATTTAGACTTGATCCCTGAATAGATAATGTCTTTTCACTTGGGTGTTCCTTTTAGTTGGTGTCAGGCTGACAAGTGGTCTACAGCACTGTATGGCATTGACGCTATTCTCTTTGCTGACAAACTTTTGATCTCAGAATCAATTAGTCAAATTAGAGCATAACTTTTTTTTTTTCATCACCTGTTGCAAATCTCTAATTGTCACTTTCCTTTGATGTATTTAGCTCGTCCAGCTTCAGCCATTATATTTATTTTGGTCAGAATTGCTGATACCACTCTGAAAGACATACAATTACTCAGTCAGACTAGCTAGTCTGTAAAATGGATGCCTCAAATGTTGCGTTATCTCCAGCACTCTGAATTCTCCAGAAGGTTCAGAGACCTACTGAAAGTCTCTGTTCCTGGCTCAGAAAGCTCACTGACTGTCACTTCAGAGCTCCTCATATGGGCTCTCGTACCCAGTCTTAGTCATCATTGCTTTTTTATCCTACCGAGTTACTATTAAATTACTGTCATTATCTCCTAGTACTTTTGTCAAATGCAGAACAGAAATATGGAATATTTCTGCCTTTCTTTCATTTAACTGACAGTTCTATAATTTCTATTTGTTGTGGTCATTAACATTAAAAACATTTCTTTCTGTTAAGCATAACTGTCTTATTCTCTTTAGTCCTGTTTGCCTTCAATTTTGTCTTTTCTACTTTTTTGGGGGTATGAATTCACTACAGCTAAAAGGCTTGAAAAGTTCTAATTTTAATTTCCAGTTAAGTAGATTAAGCAAGATATTATCCTGTAAAGTCTGCATACGTTCACATTCTTATAGCCACTACAATCCTCATTCTTCAAGCTGGATCGGTGGGCCAAGGCCAATTGTATGAGGTTTAATAAGGC
>VWZL01002558.1:1268567-1359165 GCA_013396915.1 Stercorarius parasiticus
CCCTAGAGGTATTTAAGAAACGTGTAGATTTGGCACTTCAGGGCATGCTCTAGTGACAGAGATTGTAGGGTTTGGGTTTTTTTGTGTGTGTATGGTTGGACTCGATGATCTCAAAGGTCCTTTCCAACCATGAAGATTCTATGATTCTATGATTTATTCTGAAATATATCCTTCACTTAAGTATGTTTTTGCTGCAAAGAAGTGGGTTTTTTTGTAGCAAGATTATTTTTATAACTCCCTTGTCATGCATTCCCGTTATAGAAGAACCAGAGACAATCTTTCAGCTGCATTTCATACGAGAGTAAGGATGGGATATTGCTCAGGTTTGTGAGCTGAACAGCGAAGAAAAAATGCCCATGAAAACAAAGCTATGGATTAACCATCCTTTTGCACAGCAAAAGCATGAGGCAACTTTCAGGACAGAATAAGGAGAAGATCGAATAAGGAACTTTCCCATGGAAACCTCTCTGACAGAGGTACCCACGTCCTGGGACGTGAGCAAGAGTGAATTGTTATTTCCTGGGCTCACAGGACAGCGGTCTTAGGCACGTTCAGCCCCCAGGCGAATATGGGAGCTATCGTTGTCCACCATCCCTTGAAAACACTTTGGTGTTGGGCTTGGTCAAATGGATGTTTCAAGGCTGGTGTGGGAAGGATGGGGGCGAGTGGGATAAGCTGTGCTCCCCTCATTGATGCCAACTTGCTCCCTACCTGCAGGAGGGAAAGTTGCTGTGTGGGTTGGTTTTGGCTACATGAAGAGTTGAAGGCAAGTCATTTGGAGTACGAAATGTCTGCTCATTCCCAGTCAGCAGAAAAGGGAGAACTGCTCTTTCTGGCATAAGCAAGGCAAACCCGAGGCTATTCTTAACTCTTGCTGTGAGATACACAGGGTGAGATGCATCAGAAGCTCGGAGGTTTTCTTCTTTTTCTTTCCAACATCAGCATCAGAGTTTGTTAATCTTCTAAACTGTTGTTTCACAGGGAAAACTTAGTGATGCTTCTGTTGATTTTCTATTTATTTTAGTTGTGCTTTTGACCAAAAACCCCACAAAACCGACCCACAAATAAAGAGGTAAATTGTAAATATAAGTTTCCTGCTACCTGATATTGCTTATCTACAGAGTAATATTCCCACTAGTGAATCTCAGAGGCAATTATAGAATGTAATTGTATGTGCAGATGGAGAAATCAAGTACCTAGTAAATAGAGAGGGAGTGAAAAGTGCTATGCCTTGCAATCAAACACTACCAGTTTAAGCTGTGTAAACCGGTCTTTTATAACAAGTTATCATAAAAAAAGCAATTAGCATAATTTCTCATTCTCTTTAAAACGGAAAGACCTGTGTGACATTTACAGTGTGCCCAGTCAAACAGCTGTTTGACTACAAGGACTCAGGAAGTAAAATAGGGGTCTTTTTATTACTTTATGTTAAACATGTCGATTTCAATTTGGAATGGAAATTGGCTGTAAGCCACATACGATACTCGTACATCTAGTGTTGTAGCATATAAGTAGATAGATTTGGCACACCTTTTAGGAAACTAGAGAAAGTGATTTCCAGCATATTTGGTATAAAAACAAATTAATTCCATCTCATTATTGTTGCCAGAGTGCAGAAAAGTCTCCTTTTTTCTTCTGAAACACAAAATAAGAGTGGATGAGGTAAATATTTCTCTGACGGTGAGAAATAAAGTGCTTTTTGGAGAAGTGCAGCATTACTGTTAGCAGTAGAGTACCATACCTCAAATAAAGCAGCGGGTAGTTCCCAAAATACAATGTACCCTTTGTGAGGAAGGTGGGTAGCATAACCCATCTGGGAGAGGGGACAGAAGGAAAAGTGACTGGGAAAACAGTGGCATACAGTGAGTGATCCCTGTTAAAACTCTCTAGATTTCACCGGGTTAATTCGAACAATGACTAGTCCTAAAATCCTAAGACAACTGAAGGTACACGCTGCAGGAAACATGAGACAGGCTTCATCTCCTTCCTCAAATCCCAGAAGGTCAGTTCAGTTGCAGACTGAGATGGACTAACCAGGCCTTCATGTCTGTGTAGCATTTTTCAACTGCACAAAGCAGAGTAATTTCTCCCAGAACCAGAAACACTGGTGCCAGTTAACTATTGCTTCTTGACATGTTTGTCTGCAAAGTAAGATCAATAGAGTATAACAAGCAAGCTTCATCCCTGAATGGATGTGCAGCAGGCAACTTCCAAATGTATACCACACCAAGTACTCACAGACACTAAAAAGCTGACAAAAGAGATACGATGACACTGTAGGTCATCCAGCTTTGATAAATAAGCAGAACATCCTTAAACAACGATAGCTGTTGGCCAGGGCAAAGCAGTCTGTCAAGGTCTAACTGCTAGAAACACAGCACTCTATCACTTGATGAGGAGGCCTTGCTCACCTGATGAAGCTGATTAAGCAATCATCTGACAAGGTTATAAAAGAGCCTCCTTCTCCTTTAGTAAACCTATGGTCTGGAACAGCAGGAGGAAAGCTGCAGAGCTGATGGAGAGGCTGTAGGTAGCCTTCATCTGGTGAAGTGCCTCCAGAGCGGGTGGAAAAGAGACGAGCAGAATGGTCAGGAGTGCGTTTAGCTTCTGTTTCTCTGTTTGCTCTTTACTGTCTCCCTTAAGGAAAGAATAGCTTTTCAGAAATTCTATGCAAAGTGTATTTATGTGATGTGTTTTACCTCCTGAGGTGAATCTCTAGCCCTCTGAGTCTCATGCCATGGGTTCTGAAGTATCAGTGCTGAAGCTCAGACACCCCATGGGGCTTTGGAGATCAGGCAGGAAGAGCACCTCATCTGTGCAAGCTCAGATGTTTTTGTGTTGTTATAAGGTCTGACTCCTCTCCTTAAAAAACAAAAAAAAAAAGGGGAAATTGTGTTCTGTGAGAAGGTCCCTAGCCTTTGAAACTTTTGCACCTTTTCATATGCAATTCCATCTGCTGCTTGCTTACAGTCTAACTCCCACCAATGTCTTCTGTCTCGTTAGATAAGGAGGATCCAAAAGGATCTCTGGATTGGGATTTTGACTCATTTGACTTCACTGGGAGGATGCATTTGCTTTTTATTTGGAAAGAATGCTTGGGGTTTGCCCCCTTTCTGACAGTCGGCTGACTATAAAAATAGGGCCTCTTTTAGCTGAAAACCAGGAGGAGTTTCCCTGAAATGAGGGTGGCTGCAGCAGTTTAAACCCCTTTCTGGAAACTGAATTGGTTCCCATTTTCCCAGATTCCACTTCATATTAGCAGCACTGAGAGCAAAGTTAAAGTTTAGTTTAGATCACTGGGAGAAGCACTTATAACTATCCCCGAATACAACACTTTACCGAAACCATACCAGTAACTTGGCAGCCTTGAAAGAGCACAGCCAAAAATACTGCAGCAGCTGTCCTGTTGATCAGCTTGTACTCATTCAAAATTGTGCAGATCTGGCATTTAGTAGAGAAATAACCATTTCTCAGTTCATTCACAATTGCATGGGGGAGTTGGGTAAACTTTGCAGTATGTGCTTGTAAATAAACCTCCTTATCCCTGGAGTGAAGCATTTCTAATAAGTAATTAATTGAAGATTAAATTCTACATCGTGAAAATATAATAATATTGCAGGAGCTGACCATTATCCATATCCTGGGTTATTTCCACGTTTGTCTCATTTGCTTAAGCAAATTCACTGTTTTGAATCCAGATCACATTATGTGTTCTGGGATCAGTACCTTTTCTAACCTTATTATGCGATGGAAATTACCCTCTTGACTGCCACACGAGGAAAAATAAGTTGCATTTTTGAGCAGAGGCACTGAGCAAAAGTTGCAGGATCTCAGGACTGAAATAGAATAGACTTTTCATTAACTTTCCTTTGCACAGCGGTATTTGTCAGTCACCGGGCATCTTGTTCTTTTTGCTTACTGCTCACAACTTTGCTTCTTGTATGTGACTTCTCTTTTGCAAACCTATTTCAAAATAATTTTTTATCTCCCAAACGCAACAGCTTTCTGTTATCTATTAGGCTGTAGTGTGCACTTCTCTGTCCTTTTTTTCTGCTCTTTTTCTTTTGAATCACGTTGGTCCGTGGGTGGAAGCGGAGAGCAGGACTGCCGAGTACAGTGCTTTCCCTTTCATTTATCTGGTCAGAATTCCCTCTTAAACATTGCTCTGCCCTATAAGTATCAGTTTTTACAAGAAAAGTCTAGGCCGTGTGGTAACGAGGACATGAATATGTGTCCAGTGACCTCCGAGAGCTGATCAGGGATGTACTTTACCCCGGGTGCTAAAGGAAGAGCCCTTTCCCTGTCAGTAATGCCTGCGTGGTCAGACTTCTGCACTGCCCATTTTCTTCCTTTTTCAAATTCCATCTTAAAAACAGTGAAGTGAATGATCTAAGATCTTGAGAATTCTGCTCATTTTTTTTTTTTTTTTCAGGCAGTTATCCCTTAACTCACGATATGTTTGTGCATCGGGCTGTAAATCTGTATCTGGCAGCAGAACCCACAGCTGATTACTACAAGCTGGGGGCAGATCTCATCGAAGTCAACAGGGCTGTGGTATTCAGCGTCTCAGTTTTTATGCAAAAATGATTCTAAGCCACCCTAGTGTTACGTCCAAGTATTCTGACTTTGCTCAATCTTTTTTGTTTCAAAAGATTGTGTTCCTGTCTCAGCTGAAGCTCAAAACCATTGAGCAACTGTTTTTATAATGTTCAAGGACCTCAAGGATAACTAACTTTTAGTTCTGGTGACTTGAGGACAATGATCAGCTGTTTTTGTGTGTGTGACAGTGCAGAAAAAGTTTCTATTCTGTCACCATTCCACACTATCTGGAAAAGATCTGGAAAATCTTATCTGGAAAATAAAACACAGCCCTCATATATTAGAAAATTATGAAAATACTTTGGGTAAAAATGGATAAATGATGGATTCAGAGTACAGTCAGATCAGAGTGTTTACTCTGAAGGACTATTCCAGTGTCTGAAGTCTTAATCAAAACTGATACAATTTATATCCTATGTCAGGGCAACGTACGCACTGCAATAATATGTGAAATCAAAGGATGTGTGCAACATTGTATGACAGATATTCCACTTTGCTTTCAATGAGTAGGTAAGCTGTAGACATAGAGAATCTGTTCATAATAGGCTCTGGGATGTATACGCATTTTTTTTAGCTTTTAACCTGGAAGGCTGTCTTCGCTTTTTGTAAAGGATTTTGGAGACTGAAGTGTGTGTGTATCACAATGGAAGACAGCCATATAGAATGGGACAACATAATTAAATGACAGCAAAGATTAGTGTGTAATCACAAGGCCTATTCTCCTTACTTACATGAAATATTTATTTTGTGGAAAGCCGCTTCGTTGACCTATCTTTTTCAGTCTTTCCAGACTAAATTGTGTTACCGGATACTTACCTCTGCTCATCAAAGGCATTATTCAAAACTTACTTTATTTTCCCTCTGCAAAACTCCTTCTGTCTTAACCTGAGTTACCCCCTCATCATGTTGTTGACTTGGAGATACTTCTTATTTTGCATTTTTCATTTATCCCTAAAATCCATTTCCTTTTGTTTGTTGTTATGACTGGCTCTCTTTTGTAATGTTGGCTCTCTTTTGTAATGTTTCTTCAGCATTTCTACCTTTCTTCCACTCACTTCACCTGTTTTATTCTTATCTGATGATTCCAGTGGCCAGTTCTTGAATCAAACAATCAAAACCTCTTTTGCTACCTACCTAGATATTTCTTTTTCTATTTGTTTGAAATTTCTTTATATAATTTTACTCTAAATGAATGCACTTGTGACTCCCAGGTTCCTGCTTACCCCTAATGTATTTTTGATGTATCATTCAGTCTCATTCAGTTCATCTGAAGTTTTCTACGACAGCGTAGAACCTGTATGGTGAAATATGGAGAGTGAAATGTGGCAGTCCAGAGGAATCATGAAACATTAAACTTTGACTTTATCTGAAACAATTTGTTTCAGCTGCACGTGGTGGATTTAGGTCCAAAGAAAGGTAGCACTCATGCTTTACAGCACAGGCCGATGTCCTGAGTCCTTTCTCTGCCTCTGCACAGCAAGTGTGTGCACTGGCATATTCTTCAAACTTACTGCAGAGGTACAGAACCGCGGTGTGTACATGGACAGCATGTCTGCTAGTGTTGAGTGTGCATGGAAGGGTTCCCTTGCATGTGCATTTGATGACTGTGGCCTCTTCATATGTCTCTATCTGCGTGGGATCCAGAGCCTGTGTAAACCTCCAAACGCAGGCTTCCTTTAAAGAAAGAAATGATGATGCTATAACTATTTCCTACAGAATTCCATAAGAGTTGAAACATCTCCCAGGAGGCAGAATCCAAGATAAAATATCTTTCTCTTGAAAAAGTCAAACCCCATTTCTCTTGCACTCAGAACAGCCTATCTGCTGGCATGGATGAGGACAGAATCTGTTTTTCCTTTGAAAGTTCTTCTGGAAACATGATACTATCGGAGACAGAGGGAACAAGGTAAAGGAAGACTGTCTGCACCACAGACTTCTCTGGGAGAGGAGATTCTGGGTATTGCTCATCACAACTTCTCTGGGCAACCCGTTACAGTGTCTTAGAACCCTCAAGGTAAAGGATTTCCTCCTAATATCTGATCTAAATCTACCCTCTTTCAGCTTAAAACAATTATTCCTTGTCCTATGACTACATTCCTTGATAAAGGGTCCCTCCCCATCTTTCCTGTAGGCCCCCTTTAGGTACTGGAAGGCTGCTATAAGGTCTCCCCAGAGCTTTCTCTTCTCCAGGCTGAATAACCCCAACTTTCTCTGCCTGTCTTCATAGGAGAGGTGCTCCAGCCCTCTCGTCATCTTTGTGTCCCTCCTCTGGACTCGCTCTGACATGTCCATGTCCTTCTTATGTTGGGGGCCCCAGAGCTGGACAGAGTACTCCAGGTGTCCCTGTTCAATAAGAGCAGAGTCCCTGCTCTTACTAAAATTTGTTTTTATCCATTTACTGAGAGGAGAAATTCCCTTTGCCTGTCTCTTGAGGACTAAAAGCCTTGGCTTTTGTTTATGCTTTGCTTTTCACTGTTACGGGTAACTACACAGGAATCTTCAATCACTCTCCATTGTATTAGCTACAGCTCCAAAAGGGAGAAATTGCAAGTACTTGAATCCAGTCAGTGAGTGCTTTTGGCACAGGGGTTGCCATAACCTAGGAAGCAGACCAAGCAGGAGAGCTGCAGGATTCAGCCGTTGCACAACAAAGAAGACAATTTTGAGCAATGATGGTTAGCCTCAGGCTTGCATGTACTTCATAGGGTACCCTTGGTGACAGTCCTCTGTGTGCAGGCTGCAGATCTGTGGGACCATGATGCAGTTTTCTCCTGGCCTGCTTTCTGTGGAAATGAAGTTACAGGAGGGAAAATTATTATGTAGTGGGATTTTGCCCAAGCGCGGGGCGAGAGTTCATTCAGTGTGTACATCCAGGCCCTGAAGCTGGGAGGCACTCAGTGGTCACAGCGAGACATGGAGGAGGAGGACAGAGGGCTGCGTCCAGTTTAGAAATCCTAATTTTTAATAGAATGTAAATCCCAACACATTTTGGTACTCAACTTCACATCTAATGACAGCTGTTTGAAGAGACAACTTGTTCTGGTCTCACGTAGGGGTTCAAAGCTGTTTGTGTCTGGGATGTTTTGCTCCCTGCTGCTCTGCATTTCCCTTCTGGAGACTGTGCTGTAAACCATAGTGCAGTTGGGCAGTCGGTGGAAGCCCTCTCTTCTGGGGCTTTCAATATGCTTGTGTCGCAGGCAGGTACTATTGGCAGAGATTTTTTTCTCTCCCATTACAGCAGGCCAGTGGCAAGTTCAAAAACTGAGCCTAAGGCTATCCTGAATAAAAGGCCTCGTTAGTTCCACAGCTGATCACTTTTCTATATGACTGTCTGGCACAGAGTGGTGGGGAATTCTGTCACTTCCTGTTGGCTTCGAGTGTGAATGTTGAAAACGCAAAGGCTTACACATACTTCCAGATCCAAGTCAACAGCAGTAAACCTTCATAAACCTGTTTACCCTGTTAAAAAGAGCTGTGCATGTTTCCAAACTACTTGAAAGCTATATGCTCTTTTTCCCCGTGGGTGTGCAAAATGTTGCTCTTACGTGCAGTTTCTTCTCTTCCCATGAAGTGCTAGTCCGTGCCTAAGCTTGTCTGCTCACTGCGAAGCTTGTGCTTGGTGATTTACTGTCATCCCTCTCTCTTCCTGTGAGAACTGGAAACTTAAACCAACTGCAGCTTAGTCCTTGTGCTCTGTTACCCCCAGCAGCCCAGAATATTTGCTGTCATTCACATCCCCTCGCTTTGCACCTTATTTGTCAGGATACACATCCAAACTGCGCATTGAACACAATCTTGGGAGAAGGAGAAATGGCAAACGAAAGAAATTAAACCGAACTGTGAAAGCTGCCTTTTATTATGTCACTATCAAAAGTTTATGGGAACAAGGTGAAAGGAAGTGCACAACAGGTTTGCTTCCAAGGTCCATTCATACTGACAATTTTTTTTGGAGCCTTAGAGAAAGAGCAGTCTATCCTGTCCTTGAGTTGCAGCTGTAATCGAAACTATAAATAACTGCTTAAAAGTCAATTCCAGGAAAATCTCACACATTTGGAAAGGAAGGGAAATGCTCTTTTGCACTTCTACCTTGAATGGGAGCAAAACTGAAACATGAACAAGCAAGCAATGTGTAACACTTCGTCATGTTGATCTGAAAATACCTGAGTTCATGGGGATGCTGTGTCACCCAAAAGAAAATCTGCTTCCACAAACAAGATAAATCAAGGAAATACAAAACTGCAGAGAGATAAACATGCCATTCTCACCAAGGTCTCCAAGCGTCTGAGGGAGATGGGTGCTAATAATGTGTGACTGTACTGAGTGGAAAAATCAAGGGACATAAAGCAAGCAAGCAGGTGTTCTGCAGTACCAAAGAGAACAAATGAAAAGTGTTTATAATTTGGCTTCCGAGCCAAGGCAGAAAAAAGATCCTGGCAATGGTGCAGATCAGTTCTGATAAGAGAACTTCAGAGGACATCGTAATGATCGTAGCTCTTTTCAGAGAGTAAGAAAGAGAGGTGTGGCATTTTGGGGCATGTAATCTAGATTCACTGAGAAACCCATCAATTCAATATTTCCTCCTCTTAATAAATATTATTAATTAATAACTAACATTGAGACTGAGTTTCTGGAGCCTCTTAACTATATATCAAGGAGAAAAACCGTAAGAAAAATATACGTATGATATAGATTTCTGTAAATAAGACACTTTGACAGGTGTAAGGACTGACATAAATTTACACGTGCTTCTATTATGAGTGTTGCTTTTTAAATGACATGATGAAGTAGGACAGTCATGCAGTTATAAACATGATGAGGTTCCTATCTGAGAGGCGATACAATGTGTATGGATTAATTTCCTATAGATACTTTTCATAGCTGTTTCAGCTGGATTTTTTATAAATTAATCACACTTTAAATTAAAGGCTGTAGGCTTCAGGTACTGGAGGTTCCCTTCTAAAGAGATTTCAGTAAGAGGTCTGGGTCTCAAAAAAGGAAACTGAAAACAGGCTGAAGTTTCCTATTGTAGTCGCAATCCATGGGGAACTGCTTTTCTCCTGTATTTCTCTTCAAGTTGGCACCATACGCAGGGCCTATGGAAGATGCCTTCTCTTTTTCAGTATTAGATATCTACCTTCTGGATTGCCAGCAATGAAGACAAAGCCAGGCTCTTGGAGGTTCATGTTTGAAGGACAAGAGGCAGTGGATACAACCTAGGACGCAGATATTTTTTTTTCCTTTAGTATGAGAGTGGATCTAGTCAAAATGCTACTGTAGATGGTATTGAGCAACCTGCTTTTACTAGATGCCCCTATGAGCAGAACCTGCATAGTTCTGTAATTCCTCATAAATAGTTAAAATGTGAGAAAGTTACAATAATTTACCTGAATGAAGCGGTGGAACTGCTTTTTTAAATATTCTTTAACATCCGAAAATGTCCTCTTTATTAATGTATTAAAGCTTTCTTTTGGAAATAGCAAATCATTAATTGCATTGCGGTGTAACTTTCCAGCGTAACAGAAGAGTCAGTGGCAGTTCCCTGCGACAGGGAACAGTAATAAAAACATCTTTTTTTCTAGTTAAAGAATCTGAGAGTCACTCTAACGACTTTGACTAAATGTCTGTCTAGCTCAGTGTTGTCATGCTGAAAGTGGTAAATGACAAGAATATGAGAGCAGGAGCTCAGTGCTTGCTGGAGGCTGGGAAGGTATCATTGGCTGATTGTTTATTTGGTTCAGAAGCATTGTCTTAGAAGCTTTTTTTTCTCGCATGCGTTCAGTCACTTTCTGAATCCATGTAAAGCTTTACAGTGCACGGTTTCCGATGGTGAGCAGCTCACAGCTTATTGCACATTACATGAAGAATTGCCTCCTTTTGGCTGTTTTGGACACACTTTCTGAAATCTCACTTAATGGCTTCTAGATTTGGTACTGGAAGAGACAGGGAACAATTTGCCTTTCCCATAGCGTGTGTGGTTTTACACATCACCATATCATCTTCCCTCTCTGTAGTCTTTGTTCCAGGCTAAGGTGTTCTAGGCTATTATTTATGTAAATATGCGTGTGATGTTTTGGGAAAGATGGTGACCATGGCTGTGGGATGGTATTGATGTCTACTCAGCAAAGAAAGGCTGATGCAAGTAGACTTAATTCCCAGAAGTCAGCAACTGGCAATTACTTGTACATTTGTATTTATTTCCTGAAGCCTGACAAGAGGTATGTCCCAGCCCATGAGCCTCCGAAACTTACCTCATTGAGAGAGTTCCTCTGTATTAGTACAATCTACCGTCTTCAAGGAACCGTTGACTCCTGCGTGTGCTGGTTTCGCAGTAGTGGTCTTTGGTCTACAGCACCAGTCAGGCTTTCCTGTAAACAAAACAAATGTCTGTTTATCATGAATTAAGGCATCAGAGTGAGAGTTTAATCTATAGACTTAGCAAAAAAAATCAAAAGTAAACATAAACCAAATCTTTGCTTACAAATATGAGACCTTTCTACCATTTCTAGTGTCTCTGTCAAAGTCTTTGTCTCCTTCCCTCCTCCTTTGATCTGCCTTTCCTCCTCTTTTTCTTCTCCTTTGGTATGCCTTTCCCATCTCTCTTTTCCTCCTGTGGTGTGCCTTAACTTGCGTATACCTCCACTCATGGAATGGCTAATGATCACATCTGGACTAAATCTTAAATCTCTTAACCCCAGCCCCAGTACTGCCTCTTTTATTTGTACAAGAGAGAGACACTTTTTTTTTTTTCCTAAACATAGTTCTTTTGTAGCAGCCATACTTAGGCACTGGGACTTCAGTTCAGATTTTTCTCTTTCTGTCCCCGCAAGATGAATGTGAGCCGGTAAAATGTAATGAGCTTTGTAAACAAAGGGCATGCCAAATCTATTGATCTGTTACAGCTTATACTGCAGTGAGCTAAAATGTGAAGTACTATGGTCCTTGAAATGAACAGACCTTTCTGAAATTTTTTCTCATTATAGCAAAATACAATTAATTCTGTAAGAGTAGAGCAAGTAGAAAATGTGTGCCTTTCTCTAGATCATGATAGTTTTTTTTAGGATTAAAAATTAAAAAGCATGTCCATGGTGTAATCTGGACTTTTTTGGTCAGTGAGCAAAAAACTGTGATGTCTTTAAGAGCAAAAGAAATATAATTTCTTTTCTTGGCTCAGGCTCAACCTGGAAGTGCCACAGGACAAGATGGATGAGGGGAGCAGTAATGAGATACAGAGCTGTTTATTTCTAGGTCACTTACTTGAATCTGATCCAGGTCAATAAAGCCTGAAATTTCTTGCAAATTGATAACTGATTAGTTAAACATGAAATGAGATGGCATTGACCCTACTACATTATAATTTCCTTATCTTCCCTAACTTTTGAAGCTGAAATGGCAGACATTGCCCAAACAAAAGCAACTGCTGATATGGTTTGATGCAATTGGATGGGTGCCAACGTTTTATCACAGAAGTCATTCTCTCAGCAAGCCCTATCTGCAGGATGGACCCTGCAGCCAGGTCCTCGCATCCCTGCAGAGATAGAAATTTTTAAATTGCCTGGTTAAGCAACTCCTAACTGCGGGGTGAGACACCAGTTGACAGGAAATTCCTTTTTGGAAAGTGGATAGATCAGATCCCTAGCAGCTACAAGTGTATTCTCAGGGTAGGTGCCATCTGGACCACCATTTCATGTGAACCCTCCTGGGGGGCGCAAACCCTGTGAACTCAAAGCTCTGCACCCTGTTTTCATAGCACAAAGCCTAGTTATTCTCAGAGCCCTCGCTCCAACCAGCGTTTTCAAGACTTCTGCTAGGTTTCCCTCAAACCCTATTTTGCATTCATCAAAAATTACCAAGCTGGTGATGTTTCGAATGAAATTTTGTTTCACTGGAAAATTTCTGACCAGCTGTTCTCCCAGCAACCTCTGTTTCTAATGCTGCCTATAGGAAGCTCTAATCTCTCTGAAACTGAAGATCCCAGATGATGGATGAATACAAAATAGTGGAACTAATATGGTGCATGCTAATCTTCTTGGCTCAAACGCTTTAGCTTTTGATGTATCATGTCCTCTAGCCATCATCTGATAACTGTCTATTTTTGCTAGCTATTTCAATAGTGAGCTCTTTCAGGCATAGATATCTGCCTCATTTTTTGTGCTCAGCACTCTTTAAAACTGTATAAAATAATAATTGCCCTTGTTACTCCCTTCCATGGAAGTCTTGTGACTAAAAGGAGAGAAGGTTTTGCTCTAGCTTTGTGCTCGAATTCTGGCAACAATCTGCTTCTCACCCAGGCACATCCAATTTACTCAGCCCTTACGTAGATAGCAATAGAGGTAACAGAATATTTGTAACAACAAAGAATTAATGTCTAATGTAGAATTTACTTATTCCTGATCTGGTATGGGAGAACATTTTCTTTAATGCCTTATTCAGGTGCAGTATAGATTTGTAGAGATACCCAGAAGTTACCATTTACTTTCCACTGGGATAAGAGTCTAGTCCATTTGCTGATGTCTTTGTGATGGGGTTTTTCAGTGTACCAAAAATACATACATAAAAAACAACAAAGGGGATTATCAGTTTAGAAATGTTCTACTTAGGTAGAGTAGACAAAAAGGTGTGGTCTCCTCTAAAGTATATCTAAAACAAAATCTGACAACTTTTACAGCAGCCAAACCACGATGATTTTATTTTGCTTGCATATAACTTGCTAATCATTTGTCCTTTCATAAGGCAGGCTACGCAAGCAAGCTCAGGCACTAGCTTAGTGCTCTTGTTACTCGGTCCACAGGTGATGTGTAGTACTGAATTGCAATTGATTCCCCAAAGTGAATTTAGGATGACTTAAATGTTTTTAGTACAGAGTTAACAGGGAGAATGACTATTAAAAGTGATTGTGTGCGTGCACTGAGAAAAATGTTTTGCTTTCCATTTTTTTTATTTTTTCCAAGATCAGAAAAATCTGTATTTTATTTAGTACAAACACAGCAGAAGTCTTAATTATGAAAGACTACAATATTCTCAAAGATCAGAAAATCTCTGAACTATTTTGTTTATTTAGTACAAACACAGCAGAAGTCTTAATCATGAAAGGCGACTGTAATATATGACAAATCCCTGCATTAAAAAAGTGGCTTATAGTTTGAAGAATGTGTAGGAACTTCAAAATCTCTGCACACCAAGTCCTGTAGGTCAGGCTCCCAGCTGCTAGAGGAATGTGCCTATACTGGGGACCAACAGTGGGCACATAGGCTGGTGTAATAAAGTTTATCTTCTTGAAGATAGAGTTCTAAGAAAAAGATGGCCAATGCTAGACGCTCATGATCTGACAAAGGGTAGTACAATGTTACTGCAGTATAGCATGCAGAGTAATTAACAATACCCTGCAAGTCTCCTCTTTTCATAAAGTAATGGATCAGGCCACAAAGTGTGGGGGATGTTAGAGGCATAGAGGTATCATGGTGAGGGCTCAACACGGATGTGAGAGATCTGATCCAAAACTGGGGTTTTTTTTCCACTTACAGAGAACTTTCTGAATGGGAAATTTCATGCTTCAAAATCCAGCAACCTGGTAGAGACTGAGAGCAGAGCCACTGCAGATTGCTGTCCTGCGTCCAGGGCTGGATGTTGAGGAGAAACCACTATTCTGGGCAAAGGTGGTCTGTTTTTTCTTCAGTGGCAAAGTTAAGATGTTAGTCGGTAGCCTGGTAGTGCCGGGCTATTTGATCAACTTTGTGCAAATGAACAGAAAGGAGGGTGATGCTGTAGTTGTGGTGAAGAGCTCATGGCATTTTTCAAGGTCTTGGTGTCTTTTTGTGGACAAAAGCTAGCTTAGAAAGACATACGTACTGGCCAGTGGCCTCTTACGGCACACTTCAGTCTCAATCATGGCCTGGCTGGCCCTTACACAGTAAGGGCCCCATGGGCTAAGTTAGATATAAAGATGTTGATGCTGATCAAAGGTCAGAAACTCAGAGGTCACATCTACTCTGGAATGACTTTCATAATTTAATTAAAAGGCAGATCATTAAGAATCAAATTGCTGGAAATAAATTTGAAAAGTCAGAAGAGAGCCAAACAGGTGTTGTTCACCTTTTATTTTTCTTGAAGCTATAAACTGCGCGAATCTTTCTAAATTTATATGGCTGTTTTAAGCCAATATCAAAATATTGCCCTGTGGAGTGCCAGACTAATTCAAATATAGAACAGAAATTTAATAACTTGTTCTCTTCCACCTTCTGTAGTTAATGCAGTATACTGATTTTAATTTGGTGTAAATCCCAACCTGCACATGTATTCAGACGTTTATTGCAAACAGTAAATTGTGATCTTCTGATTTATAAAATCTCTGTTTAATAGTCCTACTGAAGTGGAGGACTTCACAGTGTAGCTGCAACCGGAGGGCTTCTGAATAATTCCAGTGAAATACAAGTCAGAAAAATAGATGCATTACACAAAAAAAATCCTATCTTCGTCCTCATTTTTCTCATTAGCATCTGACTATAATTTACTGTAATGTCATATTTTGTTGTCTTCCAGAAGAAAATGTGCATATTTTCTAATGAAGGGGAATTGGTATGTTTTGCAGAAGTATGTTGTTAAAGTCAAAGACAAATACTTCAAATTATTAGGCCTCAACCCTTTTAACTTAATGAATAAACCATAAAAACAAGAGGAGAAAGAATGACTCAATCGGGTGAAAATCGGGCCCTTGAGAACAAAAGGAAAAGATGCCCTAGTGCAATAGGCACTGCTCTTCTTTGAATGTGAGTTCTTCAATTTATCAAGCTAGCAATGGCATGCCAGAGCATAAGGAAGGTGCAATTCTCATCATATTAGTGATGGGTGTAGTGTAAGCCATGAATACTTTTCTGCCAAAGAAATGTGGTAATTTTTTTTAATGAGTTCTTGAAAATTTATTAACTGCGTGCAGCTACTGTGTGTCTTTTCTGTTGCTGCCGCTCTACTATTCTGAGGCGTTCACCTTCACAAGAGCAACGGTAGGAAAACTTCAAACAGACATCCCATTATCATTTTCAGGAGCTGTTACCCATTTCACAGCCAAATCCTGGAGGAAACAGTGGGGAACTGATGAATATAGGGGGCCACTGGTGGGATACACAGGTGCTCAGTATGGTGAGTGAACACCAAGGAGGAGGAAGAGGGTAAAAGGGAAAAAACCTTGTTGCTGGGAACAAAAAAGACAAGGGAGTCACTGTCAGGGAAGGAGAGCAAATTTGATTGTGTCTTTTTAATACAGTGAAAACTTCACATCTTTTCCCTATGAAAAGAAAGAACAAAACCTAATTTTAGTAATGATTCACAGTGCATTTAAAAGAATATCTGATTATACATCTCCAAGATAGTGAGCAGCTGTGCTCTTGGAATTATTTAAAAAGCTGAAAGGTATATCCAAATGGTCCTCTATAGCCGAGTAATGGTGCTATTTGTATTAAACACAATGTTCCATTGATATACGCTATTTAATTTTATGTTAAAAATTTTGTGCAGTCATGATGAAGAGCCTAGGCATTTGTCTAGTGAAGGAAGAAAGGGTCCTGTAGCAGCTGAAAAGACAACTGTAACAATATGCACATTACAGCTCTAAGAGTAATTGATTATTCCGTTGCTGACAAAGTAGAAATATTAAAATACTTCCTGTTGCAGTAAAAAAAAAAATAAAAAATCTCCTTACCAGAATAGCAATCCCCAAAATTTTGTTCTGATTGAATTTTTCACGCTCAGGTTTTAGATGAAGCAACAGAGCAGGGTGTCCCAGTGGAGGTGGGACACCTTGCAGAAGACAGTGAGGCCAAGAGATCACATCGAAAGACAGGTGGGGTGGTCAGTGGTGATCTATGGAGGTGAGGGAGCTTTAGAGAGTCAGTGGGGAGATGGGGGCTAAGGGTGTGGAAAGAAACAGTCACTAAGCTGTTTTCAGGGAAATTTCAAGGAGTTGAGTGCAGGTTTTCTTCCCATTGCTGCTTTTTCTTGACAGACTATTACCCTCCTTTGGTACCTGCCTGACCTTACCCGCTGTGAGAAGCCTACCATACCTTTTTTCAGCATCTGCTGCCCGGGGAGCAAAGCAGGGAAAGAGCCAAGGCTGCAGCTGGGCAAGGCTGGACCTTGCCAGGGAAAGGGCAGTGGGGCCAGAGGGTGCCCCGGGGCCCAGCTGTCCTTGCTGGGGAAGAACAGCCTGTGTGAAGGTCTCTACAGACCTCCAGCCCTTCCCAGAGCAGCGAACCCTGCAGGCAGCACTCATGCAAGGTCCACGGCTCTGTCTGCTGATCCCACTGGCCCTGGCAGCCTGCTGCCCGCCCACCCCTGGGGCCACCCCAGTGCTTCCCGTGGAGCTGCTCCAGTGCCCAGCCAGCAGCTGGCTCTGGGTTTGTTGAATTTTCACCTTTTTTCTTTTCTTTCTTTTTTTTTTTTTTTAAAGTCTGAGTAATCACTGTCCAAACACTACATTGACCAAAATGCCCATTTGCAATTTGGCTGCTGAACTTGATGTTTTGCATTGGTTATGCTGGCTCTGATGGATTCTCAGTGTAAGGACAGATCAGTTTGGTTTCTAGAGATAATACGATGACTACCGTTTCAACCTGTTTAATGCATCAGCTTCATTCATTTAAAGAGCGTCGACACTTATTTATTTTGTCTTGTAAAGCTAGAAAGCATTTAAAACTTTCCAGACCACCATTTTCCCCCTCTCAGAGAGGAGCAGGAAAGAAACTTGTGAAGAGTTTCACCTTTATATTGACTTTTTTCCTGTTGTCTATCTGCTGCTTACCATTAGTTTAAGAAAATGCATATAATTTTCTTGTATGGAATTGTTTTTACCCAGGTTCTTCCAGTATTTGCAGAAATGAATAGGTAACCTTCCAGTTACTTTTCTCGTAAACAGGAAGGAATATCCATCTTTTATAGCCATAGAAAATAAGAATCTGTGAGATTAAATATCCCTGGAGAAGTATACGGCAGTTGAAAAGAGCACTTCAGTTTCCTGTTTTTCACTCTTGTTTCATGTACCAAAACTCCAGCTTGTTTAAATCAGTTTTTTCTTATTTGATAACATATTAATTCTCTGCATTGTCTATACTATTGAAAATGCAAACACTGTCTTAGGGTTCAAAGTGAAGAGGAAGGGGTATAGCCCCACTGACTTTTGAGCTGAGATTTCCCTCCCAGAGATTCTTAAGATTTATGAGCCTTACTGTCTCCTATGCAGGATGCAACGCTCTCTACAGCCACTTTTGAACAACAGGTAAGCTAAAAATGCGCTCCGCTGTGGAGCTGGGAAGAGAGGGAGGTAAACAAACATGGTGAGCATTGGTTAAGGTCTGTGATAACGGACATGATAAACTCTGTTGGTAGGTTGGTAACGTTATTTGTTTATATGTTGTCACAAATTCAGTGTTACAGTCTTGAAACAAACAGAGCCTGCTCCAATGAATACCCAGTGTAAGGGCAGAGAGAGGTTCCTCTAGTCAAATACAACTCCTCCTTGAAGGAGACAGAGATGACCAGGTGGGTTTTGAGGAGAGACTTGAATTACCGTTCAGGAAAAGAGCTTACGAAGTACAGTCTGTCAGATACTAGTGAATAAATTAGCCGTGCAGGAAGTGCGAACTCATCCCTGAAGACTGGGGTTTTTCAGTGAATCATACAGAACCCAAAAAGGGTTCTACAAATTGTGTAAGCCAATAATGTATCGTAAAAAAGGTTTGCACACAGTTTTAATGTTACTAGCATCAGAAATTTACCATTCTTATTTGCCCAGCTGAATGCAAGAGTAAAAGCAGTGTGAAGGAAACTTCCTTTTAAATCCATGCAGCTCAATTTTTAAGATTTTATCAGATTATATAGAGAATCAAATCAACTGTTAATTGAATTAAATGGAATAATTTGTGTTCCTTATATTCTTCCACTGTGAAAGTCTTCCACCAAATTAACTGGTGATTGAATTAAATGGAATACTTTGTTTGTATTCCTTGTATTCTTTCACTGTGAAAGTCTGTATATTTTCATTAGTTTATGATTTTCTTTTTCCTTGATTACAAGCAGTTATTAGACAGGGTGAGAATTTTATTTTGAGAGTGTCATTTCCATTAGTCATGAATAATTATTATAGGAATACTTAAGGTCAGAATAATTATGTTTAAGAGATGATTTATTGCCTTGATTATATTTTCTTATGGCTAATAAATATTTTTTTAGGTTGAATTTTTAAACATTTTAATTTCTGTAGCTGAGTTTACTGATTAAACAATTTACAGTGGCATTATGTTGGCTACTAATTAAAAAATACCTGCAAGTACTCTTGCGCAGCTTAGTTATTTATGACTCTTTTTATTCATTGCAAAATATTGATCATCAAGAGAGGGAGAAATAATTTTATTGATATCAGATATGAAGCTTATGTTATCCACAGTAGTTTCATTTTCATGGCAATTTTCAGTAATTTACAGTCTTTGAATGCCTTTGGGGAAAGGCTAATTCATAAATATTCAGAGTTGGATGAGTTGAGCAGAGCCAAAATTCTCAAATACTAAGCATTTACTCTCAAAAAAGCCATCTTCTTTCAGATGCATCAGCATGATAGCACACAAAATCACCAAGAAAAAAATAAAACCTTTGCTTTTTCAGAGTTACGAAGATAGGAACTTATTTACCTAGCAATGAATAAACTTTCAAAGTTTGAGAATTTTTGGTTTATTCTAAACAAAGAAGAATTTGGTTGGTAGCTGAGACCAAGATCAGCATTGTCCCCTTGGAAAAAATCAAGGAAAAACTTTCAGAAGCTTCTGAAGGGCTGTTCATGTTTCTTCAATTTCCTTGCATAAGCTTCCTATATTGTAGCATGATTTGTATTAGTATTACATATTTGTGTTGTAAGTGTAAGAATGATATACAAGTGTTCCGTTTAGCAAACAGTAATTTGTGCACGTGAGAGTTGGGGTTAACACGCGAACCTCATGACTGTGCTGCAGCTTGCACTACCATCATAGCTGTGGGTTTTGATATGTACTTATAGCACAAGTTGTGAGGATGTGAGCTCAGAAGTAACTGTCAGTGAGATTGTCCTGGAAAATAATGGAGAAGATTATACCGGCTACTACTAGTACTGCTACTACTGCATTTAAAGAATAATGAAATCATTAGGCACAGTCAACATGTGTTCACAAAAGGAAAGTCCTGTTTAACTAATTTGATATCCTTCTATGGTAAAGTGACCCAACTAGTGCATGAAGGGAAGGCGGTGGATGTAGTTTTTCTGGAGTTTAGTAAGGCTTTTCATACTGTCCCTCACAGCTGTGCGATGAGCGAATTTATGGTGCACTGGATGAGGAACTGGCTGAAAAGCAGGGCTCAAAGTGTAGTAGCGAATGGGGCTACATCTGGCTGGTGATCGGTCACCAGCAGTGCTCCTCAGAGTTCACTTCTAGGGCCAGTTCTGTTCAGCATATTTATCAACAATCTGGATGCAGGAGTAAATTGCACCATTAACAAGTTTGCTGAGGATACCAAACTGGGATGTGCTCTTGGGGGATGGGAGGCCTTGCAGAGGCATCTAGGTAGATTGGAGTATTGGGCAGTGACTAATGTGATGAAATTTAACAAGTCAAAATGCCGGATTCTGCGCCTAAGATGGAGTAACAGCAGGCACAAGTATAAATTGGGAGAGTAGCGGCTGGCAAGCGGCCCCGCAGGAAGGGATCTGGGGGTGCTGGTGGGCAGCAGGCTCAACGTGAGTCAGCAGCGTGCCCAGCAGCCAAGAGGGCAAACTGCACCCTGGGGTGCATCAAACCCAGCATAACCAGCCGGACAAAAGAGGGGATTATCCCGCTGTATTCAGCATCTCTAGTGCTGGGTGCAGTTCTGGGCCCCACAGTTTAAGAAGGATGTGAAAGTTCTTGAATGCGTCCAGAGGAGAGCAACAAAGCTGGTGAAAGGGTTAGAAGGAATGTCCTATGAGGAATGGCTAAGGACTTTGGGCTTGTCTAGTTTGGAGAAGAGGAGGCTGAGGGGTGACCTCATCGCTCTCTGCAGCTTCCTGAGGAGGGGAAGTGGAGGGGGAGGTGCTGAGCTCTTCTCCCTGGGATCCAGTGATAGAATGTGTGGGAGTGGTTCAAAGCTGTGCAAGGCGAGGTTTAGACTGGACATTAGGAAGCATTTCTTTACCGAGAGGGTGGTCAAACACTGGAACAAGCTTCCTACAGAGGTGGTCAATACCTCAAGCCTATCAGTGTTTAAGAGGCAGTTGGACAATGCCCTTACTAACATGCTTTAACTTTTGGTCAGCCCTGAGTTGGTCAGGCAGTTGGACTAGATGACCTTTGTAGGTCCCTTCCAATTGAAATAGTCTCTTCTATTCTATTAAAGGTAAGCAGAAAGATGTGATAACTGGAATTCGGCTAAATGATCCCACCTGTTTTTTAGGCTTTAATAGCAGCAATTGCTTTTACATCCATCTGGGTTGTTCTATCCAATTTTGAAGAATGGAATCTTAAGACCTATGTACAAAACTTTACGCACGGAAGTGCATATGTTTGTACTACACAATATGTACAGATGTCATACATACATTCACAAAGTATGTACAAGAATACAAAAATTATATTTTTAGCTGCTCATACATAGGGTTATCTGATTTGCACTGAAATCACAATTACTATCTGTACAGACAGGTTTTTTACCTTTCTCAAGTGACATGGTTCTCTGTAAATTCCATCTTTTTTTTTTTTTTTTTGGTGTTACATTTTGCCTTTTCTCTGTGAAGAAACTTCCAGGGTCAAAAGAAAATACATCGTCATTTCTTCTTACACTGTTAGAGAGTATTCATCCTTCCTGAAAGCCATCACAGGTAGCAGTGCTGAACAAGTTGTCTTTTATTGCTTTCTTACTCCATCCTTATCTTCAATCTGTCCTAATAGGATTGTACCAGACACCTCTGCAGTGATTATTTTACCATATAATAGAGAAAATAATTACAGGTTTTCCTGCAGAATTTACTGTGTGAGGAAATTGCTACTACAGCCTGGCCTAGGGCTAGATGAATCAACATAATAAGCTTTATCCACTGTTCTTTTCAGAAATCTTTCTTAATCTGGCTGTGAACATTTTTTTTTAATCTGAGAATATTTCATAAACAGTAGATTATGTGGACTGTCTTCACCCTTACCAAATTAATACGGCATAAAGCAGGCCTGGGTTGCAAGCTGGAATTCGGTACCACCCTGAAAATCAGCTAAAAGGAAGCAATTTTGCAAATAAATGCTTGGTGTTTGCAGGTATGTGAGTTCACACATCAAAGCTTTCAGTAAGACTTGGACGTTGCCTCCACTCTTGAGTGTAATCACATCCTTGGCGTTTTCCATTGTATCCTCCCAGGGGCACGCACCCAAGAGAAACACTGCTAACTCAATTTTAATGCCAGTGCAGCGTTTCTTGCTGTAAGAAACGCTGGCTGGTCATCGCAGCAGATCTGCAGGGGAAGAGAGGGAGAGGAGCTCAAGTTCAGCTTTGCTTTGCGGCTGACCAAGGAGGCTGACTGCCCCTGTGTCTTCAGACTTGCCCTTTGCAAGGGACCAAAATACAAAGATCACCAAGTGCATGTGCGTATGCATGGCATACTGCAGTGCTTTATAAAAACTTCAGTCCATCCCAAAACCAGAGTGGTGCGCTCAGTGAGGCAGGAGCAGCTGGCTGAGGGCCCAGGGGATGCACCAGCTCAGACGCTTATTCCAGAGCTACCTTGGCTCATGCTTTACGGGGCATTTCCACACTTTGTTAAATCTTCATGTGATAGGTTACAACTGGAGTTAATTTGGAGAGTAACACTGGGCTGACTGAGTTTTGCAAAGTTGTTAATATTGCACTACTTGACTGAGTTCAGACAGATTGTATATGTAATTAAACTTCCGGGTTATATTTTACTTGGGTTTTTTTGCAAGTCAGCTAAACTAAAAGAAAAATGAAATGAGAATGTAATCACCACAAACAAGGGCATGTTTATGTTGTTATTTTTTTTTTTTTTGTTCCTGAACAAAAATAAATGAAGCGTCCACTACTAATGAAAGCCTCAGCAACCCCTTGCAGCAAATAAAATTAATACGTTGGAAAAAGTTGTGCAATTTTTAAAATTGATACTGTGATAGCAGAAAAATGCCAACAAACCAGAAATGCTCAAATCCACTAACAGCTGTTCAAACATACTGTCACGCACAATTTGCTTTCCTGGAGTTAAAGTAAATTACTTTAGGTGCTCGTGAGACATAGTGGTTGTACACGGATCCAGTCTGTGTGACATGAAAAACCTTTAACTGAAAGGTAATCTGTCACATAAAGGTAATCCGTTACATAAAGCAGACTAAGATTTATATTAATTATATTTATATTTCATGCTTTTCTAGCCAGTTGCCTTGCTAAGGCAGTCTGATGGCATGAGCTAATCACTTTTTAAAATATTTTTTTTAAATGCTTTTTAAATCAATTTCTTTAGCCGTAAGTCTTGGCTTTTGGGAAAGGGACAAAGAATCATAAAATTTATGCAAATTAATCCTACTGGTGTGGAACATGGTGCGAAGGACTAGAACCTTAATCCTCAAACACGTAACCAGACAATTTATGTACGAGGACAAGAAGGAAAATTCAAAATTTCAGTGTGACACTGCAAAAGTGATCAATTCCACATGAGCAGCCTAATGTTTCCCGAACCTGTTTATCACAAATGTAATGTGAAGGGGAGATTTCTCAGGGAAAAAACAAAAATGGCTTGTAGCTCCCCTGTTTGTTCATTTATTCGTTTTTGCTGTTTACGTTGAAATTGGGAAGCTGGTTAAGGCTGGGTGTAATGGTTGAATCCACACACAGCGAGGCTGGGAAGAATACTGACTGAACAGAAAAGCACAGTGGAAGACAATTTGCCTGAGAGGTCCACGGTTGCCTGAATAATGTGTGGGCTGAATTCTCATGAAAATTACTGGGAATTTCTAATCCAAATCTCTGAACTGCCATTTTTTGAAATCTCTCAATATGTGCTTCTACAGACCCTTAATCGCCAAAGAAGGATTGCCTTTGCTACCTGCTGGTAGCTGATGGCGGGCCTGAGGTTGGTTATGCCTACCCTGCAGGTGAATCATGGTATCTTAAAAGCGAAGCACAGGTCTCAGAAGAATACACTGATCTGCATTCACCACAGCAGGGTACGTTTTTAGCAAGCAAGCTGCCACGGTTCAGGCATACAACAAAAACACCGAGCCACTTTCACCACGTGGTGCCGTTCGTCAAGAGTTAAAATACAGCTTTTGAGACTGTCAACAGATATTTAGAGACTATTTGTTATTTTGGAGAACCATGATTACACGAAGTTACATAAACCCTAATTCTCAAAGATATGCACCCTCAGCTGGGGAACAGTTTCCAAAGCGTCCGTGTCCTGGTGGCTTTTGCTCTTAAATCATCCCTGTGTTTTTGAAAATATTACCGTATTGTGACTAAATATAACTGAAGGAGTTTAAATTTAGCTGCTTTATTTTTTAAAATGTTTGCTTTCACTCTTTTAAACCTTGGCTGGGACTACTTTCTCTTTTAGCTTGAGAGCGTTGACCCTTAGGATGAGCAGGTTCATCCCCCAGATACCCTCCTAGATTCATAGCAGTAATTGTGCGGTTTTTTGTACTCGGTTTCTGTCGAACAGGTCAAGATCATGGCGTGCTTTTTCATTGTCTATTTAAATGCTTTACTGTGAATTAATTGGTATCTACTCTCCCAGCTCTTACGTGTATGTTCTCGATGGCTCCTCCAGTCATTTGAAAAGGCAGGGGCCATGTTGCTGGTAGCCTGCTACGCAGAAGCATCGTAGGAATGGAGGATGGGAAGGACCTGGGTCAGTAACTCCAGACACCTGCCAACACCTCCTAAAATGCCCCTAGAAAATTTTCAGGCTATATCCTAGAGGCTGGAGAGGTTTTCTTGTCCTTATTCCTTCTATTGGGAAGCTGTTACAAAATGCTGTGTTTGAAAAGTTGTCCTTTTAATTGCCAGTTTAAAATTATTTATGGCCAGTTGCTAAGGTAGTAAATACACATTTGCAGTTGTATTGATTACTATTTTAAACTGCTCTTTCCCCGTCTGGTTTGCACCTGGACATGTTTACAGAGTAATTAAGTGCTTATTCCTGGGCCTATTGATTGATTATAGGCCTGTTCTTGGGATGCATAAGCTATGGGTTTAAATACTTAGGGTTATAGAGGGCTTAGGTCCCAAGCTGTCTGGCCAGCTGTGGTGCTGCCTTACTGTTGGGCTACCATGGGAAGAGAGAAGCAGCCACTGCTTTTCTGAAGAGAGAAAAGGACCAGTTGTTTGAACAAAAAAACCATCTCAATGTATAAATGAATGGTTTTGAATGCTGATTTCTCATAGACATCTGGGCATAGACAACTAAATGGAGAAGAGATGCCGGGGGTGAATTTCAGGCGCATGCATTCTTCCATTCATCGTTTTCTATTGACTAACAGAGGCATCCCACAATTTAGCTGGCTGGGATCTCAGAATTGCATCTAGCTCCCTACCTTCCGATGTACAGAGAGTTCAAGCATTTAATTCAGCCTAGTGAATTTGGTTTATGGTGTTGGGTATCCAATTCTGTCATTGTATTGAATATCTAAATGCATGAATTCCTGTTTGGATATCACCTTAGTGTGTGGGGGCCCACGCTGGGTTATTTAATCCATGTTTGCTGAAGGCTAGTCCCATATGGTTCCTATTCTTTTTTTATTTGTATCTGAAGAACCTTTTGATGTGTTGTTTTGTTGGGGTTTTTTTTATCTCCTCTTATTGCTTTTCTCATCTACTTGGCATAATTGGTGATCAACAGCATTTATTATTTTTAAAGATTTCTATTACTCTTTTATTTCCCGGAACATTTCCTCAGGGGACAATCTATTTAGTTCAGTCTGTAGCCTTGCTTACAGACTGAGAGCGGAGAATGATAAATTAATTTGAACAGAGGCAAGGAGCTTAAGCTTTTGAATTTTATTATTTGATTGTGTGTCCCTGCACAAATTGCTCTGTTTCATGAGAAAATTCTCTCTTTTTCTCTCTCTAAACCGGTGATAGTGATATTTGGGATATAGGGGGAGTCATGAGACTAAATGAATGATTATCCAAAAACTAGCTGAGAATTTGCAAATGCAAAGGGCTATACAAAATTACCAAATGTTACTTCTGTGGGATAATTATGGCTAAAATTTGGTTTGCTTGTAACAAAATTTGTTCATATACTGGTTGGCATTTTTTCTTAGTGTTCTGTGCCTTGGTTATGATGAAATTTCTATGAGATTTGTGTGGTTAATCCTGTTTAGAGAAACAGGTTAATTTCTACCACAGTCTCCTGGAAGGCTGCCTCTCCGATTATGGAATGCTTATAACTTCATGATTTAACAAATACCGGATATAACATAAAGCAGTTTATTCTACAACTTTTGAAGTTTCTCTGTCTTTTGCTATGTCTGGTTTAGTACCGTGGATTGAAATGAGATTAAGAAGAAGAAAAGGCTCTTGTGGGGAGGACATGCTAGAGCATGTGAAAAGGCTCAGAAGGGGTCTATCAAGACGGAGTTACAGGCTTTCTGCATTCATAGGTCAAAACAGAATTACCCTGTGTTTACACCCCAGTAGTTCAGTGCAGGACCCATCCATGACTGCCTTGAGACCGAGTACAAATTTATGTACCGTTCACAATGCATTGCAGTGAAGGAGAGGTTAAATAAATGGCAGTGAGGCAATTGTATGAAAAGATGAGAAAACTTGATTGCTGTTTGTTGATGGCTATACTATTTATTTGTCTATCAGTCATTTCAAAGTAATAAAAATAACAAGCCATCACTGTAAAAATGGACCTCGTTTTCATTTGGTCAGTGCTGCTGATGGAAATGAACCATCTTTGTACCAATAAACTTCGGCAAACCCTGAAACACATCGTAACAGCAGAATTGACCAATAGGCAGAAAAATTTTAATTTACTTCTACTAGAATCACAGATTTCCTATTCGGTGTGTGCAGGTTCCGTAGCCGCTGTTCAACAGCGCTTTGCAATGGCAAAGCGGCTCCTTTCCTACAAGGATTTAAAAGGTCATTGTGCATCACGCATGTTCAAGCTGAGGCCTCACTCGAACCCGGAGAAGATTCAGTGAACCTGAACAAGACAGTCTTGGTCCATCCGTACCCCATCGAACAGTGTAATTCACAGGCATTCTACTCTCTGCAGGGAAATGAGATGGCTTTTGCTGGTTTGTCTGGTTCTTCTCACTGAGGCAGCCAGAAGCATCCCTGGATGAGACTTTTTATGGCACGTGATCATAATGATGCTGCTTCCAGACTGGCACCAGTGTGCACAGCACTGCGTCGTGCTGTGGTGGGTGTATTAGATCAGTCCGTTTCTTGCTCTGTATTCCGCATTGGTGCCGATCTTTGTGACGCAGTTTGGATACTCTTTATGTTCGTTCCTTTTAGTTTTCCGCCATCTGCAAACAGCAGTAAAAGGAAGAAGAAAACAACATAAATCGCATGATTTTTTCATCCATATAAAACCTACAAATCAAATATTTCCAAGAAAAGTAGGAATTTGAGATAAACTAGGTTCAGTGTAGAGTCTTGCAAATGTACTGGTGACTGAGATCGCTCATGCTTAAGATTATTTCAATATAACGAATTTAAGCACCAGAGTACTACACTATCTAATATAAATCTTTGACTAAAATGCATTGTATTTAGATTTATTTGCCATTAATAGGAGAAATTGCTTGCTCCTGACATGATTTTCACTGTGCTAGGGATAATGTGGCTATTTATTGAGACAGTGCAATGGAGAAAAAAGTTAGGCTGTGTTTCATTATTGCCTAGTCCTCTTCAGAGCTGCTGCCTCTGACTGAAATACAGAGAATAAGTATATCTGTACTTGTGAAGACAGGCATGTTAAAGGTGAAACATTTGTTTCTGGCTCTTCCCATGTTTTGGTGAAATCCTCTTGACCACTGGACTTCACAAAGAATTGAGCACTCAGATTTTCACTGGCTTTGGTTCAGGAAGTGCTGGCCTGGAGTGTCGGGAAATCAGACCTACAGACAAGTTCAAACATTGAGCGAATGTTAATGAGAATATGTTTTGTGGAGTTCATTTATTCTAGAAACGGGTGCACTGCAAATAAATTATGAATGAAAAATCAGTGCAAATGTAATTAATAGACTATTATCTTATGACTATAAAATAGTGACATATTTTTAAAAGAAATATAAAAATAAATTATACAACCATGGATTTGACAAATCCATTGTTGAATCACGTTGCATGGTTGGGCAAAGCCAAGTATGTCCTCGGAGAGTGGTGATTAAGAAAAGACTTTGGAGCAGATAATGGCAGCATTAAATGAGTAATGCACCTAGAATGACAGTAGCAGGCCAAATCGCTCCTGTCCCATGGGAGTGGTCAGTGGCCATTTGGAGAGGCAGATCGCAGAAAAAGTGCCAGAAGTCTTGAGGTAAAAAATTCTGGATATCAACTATATGTGTTATAAAAAAAATATTTCCCTTTGAATTACTTGAGGTTACTGCCTGTTAATTTTATTGGATATCCTTTTTCCCATCTGGCATGAAAAACTGTGAATAACTGTGGCTTATTTATGCTTTGTTCCCATTTCATTCGTATTTCTATAGCCTTCTGTCATGCCCGCCACCAGTTTTCTCCCTTCTGTAGGCTGTAGAAGCTCTCTTGAATCTCTGTTCATTGGAGCAGTATCTCTATGGTTTTCTTCTGAGATGCAGAAAACAATATTTGTCATAATTTATACAGTGGCAAAATGCAGTTTTCCTTTGTTCCTTCTCTAATAAATTCTAGCATTTTATTTGCCTAGTGGCACTTCGCACAGCGATGATATTTTCAGAGAATAGCCTGCATCCTGCAGGATTTCTTTCTGTGTGTAACAGCAAATTTGGAGCTCATCACTGCTTAGGTTTACATAGCGTTAGTTTTCCGCGGTTGTGTTTCTTTCAGTTATTGATGCTGAATTTATTTTGTCGTTGCAACGCTTGTATCAGAAGTTCCTTCAATGCGTCTTCGCAGTCAGCTTTATTTTCACTACTCTGGATAGTTTTCATATCGTCTGCAAACTCTGCCACCTCACTCTTCACTTCCAAATCACCTTTGAATGTGTTGAATAGTACCAGAGCTTGCACAGAGCCCTTGTGGGGTGCGGCCACGGGCTTTCCCCCCGTGTGGAAACTGTCTGCTCACGTGCCTGCTTTCGGACCCCTTTCAGCAGAGGTGTGACCCTGCAGTAGTGCTTGCGCAGAGCCAGCCCGCTGCTGGAGCTGCTGCCAGGAGCCAGCACAACTGACGTGGCTTGAGGAAGCAGGCAAAGAAGCAAGTGTTTAGTACTTTTAAAAATACACTATTATTCTATGAGACAATTGGTCATGCTTATTTTGCAGGAAAAGCATTAGGGAAATGGTAGTGCGGGCATGGGAAAGGAGCATGGGGAAATGTAGCAGTGATGCAGGGAAATCTGTTAGCACCTGTGGAAGATGAGGTTGCTCAGTAGAGGTTGGTCTGGCTGTGCTCACCAAGCCAGCCTGAATTATCCTATGACCCCTGGAAACCTAACAGTGATCCCTGTTGTCCAGCTTTGCCTCTTAATCCAAATGCTTCTTCCTCCTGCGAGATGCTGGCAAGAAGCAATGCAGGCTCTGCTAGAAAGCCTCGTGGTATAGAGGAGTGGAAAGCAATATGTTCAAAATTAAAATCCCGGAGATCACTTCTTCCTTGGCTAAGAAATTCAAAATGTCTTTGTGTTGTGGTGTTGCAAGCTCTCTGCTTGCCTCCCAAGATCAATTTCTAGTCTTTTACTGTTAGTATTAATGATCACTTTATTTCATGTGTTAAAGAAGTGAACTTGCCTTTTCTAACTAGTTGGTCTTCTGATTAATCTCCCCGTGGTCAGCATTCCACGTTATTAATCTTTTCTGCTGCCTCTGGAGCCTGGTATGCTCTTTGCTATGCATTTGAGAGGAAAAAAATACTTGACTTGAATACAGTAGTGCTCTGGTGGAAATCAGCCATTTTAAAAATCACCTCTTAGTATAACTTAATTTCATGCTCCTTTAACTCCCTACTGTCAAACCTGCTTAATACCTGTACTTTAATTTTGCTCACATTTTTCTCCTAAATAGGTTTCTGCCAAATGTACTCTTGCCATTTAATTGATAACGTATGGTGTAATCATTGCTCCTGAGCAGCAATAAGAAAGGCTGGCTTCCTGAAAGGGGTTATTGTTTCCATATGCTTTGGACACATTAATATATAGCCAATTAATATAAATTTCAAAGAACCAGGAAATATAAATATGCCCTGAAATTCACATGGACTTTCCTTAACTTTTTTAAAAGGTTTTGTTATTGTTTTATCCTAGACACTGGATATTTGGGGCCTGATGCTCATGGGAACATTGGAGTAGTTAGATTTGTCCAGATCAAGGCTTGTCTATATCCCTATGCCGTCCTAGTAGCCCATGGCAGCTTCTCAGGGAGGAGTAAAAGACTAGGGCAACCATTTCACTAGGTTTCCCAGACATAAACTTCCAGTTTCAAGGGACCTGCAGTTTAAAGGTTTGCGTTGGGTTTTTTTGTGTGGTGGTGGCGGCCATTTTTTTTCTTTTTTCTTTTTTTTTTTTTTTTTTCCAGCTAGAGCCAGTATCATACCTTTATTTGTCCCTACATTTTTCTGTGATACCCTCATCACTGTGCCAGCAATGTGCCCTTCTGGCCAAGAAGGCCAATGGTCTCCTGGGATGCATTAAAAAGAGCGTGGCCAGCAGGTCGAGAGAGGTCATCCTCCTCTTCTACTCTGCCCTGGTGAGGCCGCATCTGGAGCACTGTGTCTAGTTNGAGAGGATGGTGTCAGGCTCTTCTCAGTGGTGCCTGGTGACAGGACAACGGGCAACGGACATGAGCTGGAACACAGGAAGTTCCATCTCAAAGTGAGGAGAAACTTCTTTACTTTGAGGGTGACAGAGCACTGGAACAGGCTGCTCAGGGAGGTTGTGGAGTCTCCTTCTCTGGAATTACTCAAAACCTGCCAGGATGAATTTCTGTCCAGCCTGCTCTAGGTGAACCTGCTTTGGCAGGGGATTGGACTAGATGATCTATGAAGGTGCCTTCCAACCCCTGCCATTCTGTGATTCTGTGATCACTTTTAAACCATACACTTTTTGGCATCTGTGCAACCTATAGCAACGTGTTACAGAATTTACCATCCCATGGTGTGAAAAACTCTCTTTCCTTTTGATTGTTTTCAATTGCTTCTTGATTGCTGGAGTTGCCCCAAATTCCTGTCCTTGGATGGTGAACAGTCATTTTTTATCTACCTTCTTCAAGGTGTGATTTCTTAAGCTCGTGTTGCAGATTTCTTTCCCTCCTGTTTCCGGTGACTTAGGACTGCTCCGAGTTCACTGACTTCAATGGAAAAAGTAATAATTTGCATTGTAAGAGTGCAGAGACGTGGCAGACTTTAGGTGTAACTTGTACGTTTCTGATATCGTAACAGTCAAGCCTGTTCAAAAAATGAGTTATGTTCTGTTATTTACAGGCTTCCTGACCTCAGGGTCTGTGGTGGGCTGTGAGAAAGAGTACAGTGGACATTGCTTTTGTCATCTCCATGTTGATGAATGCCATTTCATTTAAGAAGTTAATAGTGACATTAGATAAACTGTTCAAAGGAACAATGGTTAGTCATTTCTAAGATGTCTACTGGAATTTCTTTTGAAGCTTTATAGAAATTAATAAATATATTGAGTGTTTGCATAAGGGTTATCTATGTTATTTGGTTTAGATAGAAAAATACATAAATAGCAGTATGACTGTGTACATACACTCTTGAATTTCATGGATTGAATATGTCCTTCAGTAGGTACAGGGTCATCCTCCAGAAAATATGATTTTTGAACTTTTAGTCTATAAGATACAGCTAAAATTGGCCTGATAAGAAGTGATAAGAATTTATTTCAGTAAAATGGGCTTCATTCACTGCTTTAAGTAGCAAGAGGTGTTTTGTTTGAGGTGTGGCATTTGTGATATCGGCTTTCACTTGTGATAACAGCATCAAAGTTGGGATAACACACAAAACTGCCACCTTGCATCCATCCAGACCAAGACACCACAGATTGTCTGCAGTACAACACCTCCTACTGAAAAATGTGACGGAAACGTGCTAATTTACTGATGGCTTCAATACGCCAATCTTCTGGCTGAGTAAAACAATAACGATTTAAGGGTGCACCAAGGTAAAAAAAAACTTTATAGCCTCATCTTTTCCTCTGCTTCAGGCAAGACATACGTCCCCCCAGGACAGAAACTGCTGGCAAGGTTTTGCAGTACCATTGTGTTTCTCGTTTGTTAACTTCCCCTGGAAGATTCAAAGTCCTGCAGCTTTTTTGAGCTTTTTCTTTTGCACAGATTTTTCGGTCTTCCAGTAATCTGCAATTTACGTAACCAATCCTAATTAACCAGCACAGCTTGAATTACAAATATCACATTCTGACTATCTGTCCTAAAATATTTATGAGACACCTTGTTGCAGAAGGGTAAGCTCATTTGTGAAATGCTGTTGGCAGCAGCGATTCTGGATGCATTTTTTCAGCCAAGTTTTAAAATCAGAGAAGAGCCTTGCACAACCACAAGCAACAAAAATAACATGGAAGAAAGTGTTGTACACGCAAATACAGTGCCTACAAACAGATGAGAGGTGATGTAAAGTTAATATATAGCTTGCTGTGAGTTATTACTTTAGTTTTACTATAAAAAATCATGGACAATCTATAAAAGTCCACACTGGCAAGGAAAAGGGACAGCAAAAGCACAGATTTAATCACCAGCTAAGTATTTGTTCAATCCCTGTCAAACCAACTGATTTGGCCTGTTTTAATTAGGCATCGAGGGAGTAAGGTTAAATCATTAGCTGGTTTTGGCTCATCAGAGTTGTTTTAAAATTGTTTTTTCAAGTCTGTGTGCTCTGCAGGTAGAGGGAAAGTGTTCCACACGTTTTTATGATACGTTATTGCTTGGATTCTGAAATTTAAGATAATATTTCATATTCATTGCAACAAATGTTGCCAAGTGAAGCAGTTATTGAAACTGTAATTGACAATACAGTTCAGAATTATTTAAAATTGTTTACATTAACAGATGGTCATGCATATGCTGTTTATTTTAATGAAGAGAAAAACAGTATAACGGTTCTTGCTTTTATTATATTAATTTACAAGGTAGTGAACCTGAAGTTGTTATATGTGCACACAGACAAATGGGCAGATGGTAAATGAGCCATCTGTCCGTGCTTCATTCATTTGCAGGTACAACCACTGGGATTCCCTTCTGAGACTGCCTCTTTCTCTCTGGCTTTAAACAGAATCTAGGGTGAGTGACTCGGGTGTAGACGTGTCCCTGTAGGTATCTGCAGCATGTGATCCCTTGCATCTGTTCGGTGTATGCCATTAGCGTCTCTCCTCGCTGAAGAGTATTATCTTTGAAAGTTAAAGCTGCCCAGCTCCCGCGGTTGGTTTCCCAATAAGTTCAACTCCTTGCTCTGCACCCCAGAGGCAACTGCAAATCCCCCTGCAGGATATTTTTCATTCTCCCTGCCCAAATTAAGAATTCCTCAAGGCTTCACATTTAATTTGGAATTTTTTTTTTTTTTTTGAGATCTATATATGGTCAGCGAGCTATCTGATCTCAGGACTATCCCACCAGTTATGGGTTTCATTATTAGTGAATAAAGTTTTGTCGAGCTCTTTCTGGATACAATTCTGGAGGGATTTTAAATCTTCTAACAGTTTCTTGTTGGGGCATCAAGGCATAGCTTTATGATAGATAGGAATGATAAGAGTTGTTCTTTAGGAGGAAATACCCCGATTCTTGAATTACATCAAATCCAGAGTGTTTTGGTTTTAATTTTTTTTTTTTTTTCATTTTTCATTTGTATTGAGTGTCCTACTTTGCTGACTTTCACAGCTTGTTCAAACACCGGTTGCTCGTGCAGCACAAATTTATTTTATTAATTTGATTAATTTGCTTTGCACATCTATGTCCAGGTTACTAGTCCTCATAATCTACTAGGTGTATCTTCCGAATTGCGTTAAGGCATCCTTGACAAAAGCTGTGCTAGTGCTGGTACCTTAGTGCTGCTTGAAAACATCTGGTTTTCTTATAGTAAACTAATATATGTGTTTAACATGGACTTACTGGAGTTTTATTGGGTGAGCTCCTCAGAATGTCAGTCTTTTTCAAATACTTGCAGCTTCTGTTGCGGAGCACTGCAACTTGTATTTTTCTTGCTCTTTTTTCCTGATTAGATCTAACATAACACTTTGCAGTTGGCCGTATCAGTAACTAATTCAGTGAAAATCTATTGATTCCTCTGGGACTTCAAAAGCTTAGGCAAGCATGTATAAAAGTTGATTATAGTGGTGTTAATCTTTCTATAGAAGGGATTAATCATACTCTGAATGCCTGGTCGTACTGCCCTCTCAGCCTGTCATCCACAGATTTGTGATATTTAGAAAGCAACACGTCTTTCTCTGTGTGACTTGTGAAGACCAAGTCTCTAAGGGCTGTAATATGGGGGAATATCTTAATTATATCAACTATTACATGGCCTGGCATTTGAAAGCCACTTCTGTTTAACATGTAATATAATGTTACCAGAAACCGTAAGTATTGGTAGCCCTTGGTTGTTTTTTCTTCTTTTTTTCTGTCCGGTCAGCCATCTCCATAACAACCTGCATTATGGGTGCTGAGATTACCTGAGCTGATGTGCCGTCCTTCTGGCCGCTAACTGGCTCCCTCCACACAGGCCACAGAAGTGGCTGAAAGGTTCAGGATGTCCCTACAAGGTCAATGCAGTGACCAACCTCCCCAAAGGCCAGCCATCGGTTTCTCACGAGTTAACGTGAAAAGATCCTATTAGAATGGTTTGGTTGCCATGTTTCTCATCATTCATAACATCTTCCTCCACCTTCTTTGCACTCTTCCTCGTTTCACACCAGAATGCTTCTCATGCTAATCGATGCCTGGGTACTCCTGCCATCCGTGTGTACCAACTTCTTTAAATAAAAAAAAAAAAGAAAGAAAAAAAAGGAAGAGTTGGAATGCTTTCCTCTGAGATGGTTGAGACCATCTCACTCAAGAGTGAAATTAACTTGGTCTACAGCTGCTTGCTTTGTTTTTTCTATCCTAAACCTTGTCTCTGCTGTCCTCCTCTGTTTATCCTCAGGACGCTGTCTCCTGCTTTCCAGCAAGCCTTATAGTCCAGTCTCCTTGAATTGCCTGCATGTGTACCTTCTAAGTTTTTTGCTCTATGATTTGTCTTACAAATAAAACCTTTACTCCCTGAGCAGGTGTGTCTGTCTTGCTTCTTAATCCCACTGTACAAGTAATCTGAGTTTGGCTGTTTCCAACAATTGACTGTCCCCTGTGAGCAGAGATAAAGTCGTAAGTGGTCTGCTAAACCCAGCAATACTTCTTACAGCTCTTTCCTCACTTCCATACGTCCTACAACTTGACTGAAATGCTGTCGTACCTGTATATTTGCCTATGCTTTCTTTGAGAAAGACTATCTTTCACGGTCATCTTTTCTTGGTTTTACCCTCTATCTTTGTTTCCTAATGTGAGTTATTAGTCACGAGCGCTCATCTGCAAAGCGTTCTGTAGAGCGTCAAGGCAGGGATAATAAAGGTCCCTCTGGCACCTTATTTTTAAAGAAAACTCCACCAAGGGCAAAACAGTGTTCCTCTTTAAAGTCAGAAGTTTTAACTGCTAATGCAGGTAGTCGCATTGCTGTCATATCTACATATTCCCAGGGACAGCACTACTACGGAGACAATAGCTCACTGAGAAATTTGCCGATTTGAGCGGGTACAAGAATTAGCTGGCTCCAGCTATTTACAGCACAGCTGGAAATGGCCTTGAATAAAGCCAGTGGGAAAGATTTGGTTTTCCATGACGGAGGTAGTATCTGTAGGTACAGTACAATGTGGATATCACTGTGTGGTGTTTACAGAGTATGTGCTACTGATAATTAATAAAAATTCAGTTTCCTGCTTTCAAGTCAGTGAAGAATTATGTAACGATTTTTTTTGATGGTCTTTCCTCACTTGGAAGCTGAACAAGGCACAGGGAGAAATATTCCAAATTCCAGAATTGGATACCTATATCTAACACCTATTAGGAACTTTAGATATTTGAAAGACATCAGCATGTAAATACAGCTACTCAAGTCCATTTCCAACTGATTAAATATTGTTGGCATCTCTAGGTGGCAGTCCTGTGTTCGTAATATTACCTTTCTATAAGATAAACAATGCTTCCTTTCTGTATATTTCTGAGAGAGTGGAAGCGCTAACCAAACAACTGAGGCAGTTAAGGGGCTTCCCTTTCCCACAGCTGCCCCCTTTGCAAATGGAGTAGATGTAATGAGAGGTGTCATCAGGTCTCTTGCTGGAAAGAACGCTGTTCCCAGCATGCTCGTCCAGGTGACCCCATGGGCCGGGCGGCCCTTGCTCATTTTCCCCACAGCACCCGGCCCATGAACGGCAGTTTTGCTCAAAGCTCCCCTTCGCTAACACTGTGGTATATTCCTTGTCAAAGCGCATGCTTCCGTGGGCAGGGGTTTTCTGTATATTAACAACTTCTTTGAGGTAAGGTGATGCATTGCTGAAATGAAAGACCACTGGGAAATAAAAGTTACAAGATTAATCTCCTGGAAAAAATAGTATTCACAGGTACTGTATCAGACTGTTGACTCCTACGTATAGCCAGTTCTGTCCTGCTTGTTCACCGTTATGGTCATATTGTGCCAGAGGCTTTTTTCTTTGTCAGACACGAACATGTCAGGATATCTTCCCTTTCCATTTCACTCGTTGGCAGTGCCAGAGTCTTAAACACTGAGCTTTTGACATATGGAGTTTGTAAATGTTGATGGGAGGTGAACATCAAAAAAATGAAACGCTTATAATTCCAGTTTTAAAGCTTTTATAAAGCTGCTCTCCTGATTTAGGAGCAGTACCTTTATGCTAGCTGGGAACTATGAAATTGCAGTTTAGTTCAAATAAATATGAAGTATTCATCAGCAATATTTTTTGTGGTCCTGCACCAGTTGAACTAAGCATTTATTTTTACACAATTCTATTTATATTCCACTTGTCATTTTGACTTTTCTACCTAATAAACCCCCCTTTTTTGAAACAGTGATGCAGGTCCACACATTATGCATATGATCACTTGCAGATTACTGAGGTTTTAAATTATCATTGCTTCTTGAGAAGAGGGAAGGAAAATGAAATGAAAATGAAGAGAAAGTAATGCAATAGGTTTGAGGCTGTTTGCTGGTTCACTTCCTCCAAAATCCCTTTGAATATTTTGCAGTCAAAGAGAACAACTACAGTATATAATTTCTTTGTCAGTAGAATTAGACTACATTTATCTTTTTTGTTAGAAAATGTAAAACAAAACTTCTGGGAATCTAAGTCTTAAAATATGTGGTACACCTTTAATAGATGCAAAACATGGGCAGCTCTCGCGTTGTCTGTGTCTGGAAAAAAGTGGTAAAGCTCACAGCATCCTCTGGAGCCTCAAAGGCCAATTGCTCGGCATGCAACAGAATGTACATATTGTTGTCATTATGACTGTAATAATATTGTTGATGGGAACTTAATGTGAGCCAGGACAAAAGCAGTTTTAGCTCAGAGAGAGATTTTGGCAGGAATTTTAATAATGAAAGTAAAGCAATTAAGTTTCCAGACATATTCTCTGCTCTTACCCCTACAACCTGTGGTTGATCTCACCCTCCCCTTTCCCTCACAGTAAATCTCCGGAACTCTTCTTTACTACTTGCAAGAATTTAAGATAATTTTTACTGAATTTGTTGTGTTCCTCGTTAGGAGAGAAAAGACTGTCGCAGGTGAATTGTGGGCAAGATCTAGGAAACAAAACCAAGAACAGGTTGGTGTTAGCTATTATAAACAACATTTTTAGCCAGAGCTTATTAGCTTTCTCTTCCCTAACATCTGTCTGTGTCAAGAGAGCAAGAAAGTTTTATATAAAAATACAGTTATGCCATTTCTGTTATTTATAGAAAGATACAGTTATGCCATTCTCCTATTCAGGAGTCTCTCTTCATCAGATGAAAAATTAAGGTGGCTTCACAAAGCCTCTGCTTCTCTTGAGTCTTTGTAGAAGGGAAGATTTCCAAATCTTTAATCTTGCTTCATGTTGGTGGGCCAAACACACCAGAGGTTAATGGGATTCATCAACAGTGATGCAGCTGAAGTGATGGCAAAATGTACTTCAGAAGAGACACAGCTTGGTTTATGGTGGGTTTTTTTGTGCACAATGATACAGTTTATGGGAGTAACTTCCCTATTTTTAATAACTACTTTTTCATTCCTACTCCCACTAACATTTATGAGCACACAGGTAAGTAATAACAGAATAAAATTCTGAAGTGTTTTCCCCATGACCGGCTATCAAGAAGTTCAGTTCTTGCTTCCAGTCACTTGCTGCTTAATGGTATAACTTATTCCTTCTCAGGATCCTTCAAACAGGAAGCAATCCTTAAAAAGCACCGGGGAAATTTATGATGAGTTAAATATATAGGATTATTTTTTCACATTACTCAAAATTCTGCATATGTTCTGATCTGTATCATCCGTCATTGACTGCAGTGTTTGAATAGTGCAATCAATGAAACCCCAAAATAAATAGTTGAAATAATCAGTCCTGGAAATATAACAAAGACCTTAATCTGCAGCACCCATAAGACTTATTTGCTGACCACAGTTCTTGGACTGGCATAATTTCAGGAAGACAAAAGGCAGCTCTTGTGACATTTTCAAAGTGTTTGTTAAATAATAAATCCAAAATACAGCCTGCCAGATTTCTAGACTTGACAATGGTTTAATAACAGTATTGTAACATGAATGCCAAAGCAGAAGTATGCTGAATGCGCCCATCAGCTTACCACTGTGGTAGGGTGGTGCCTGTTTCTGTTAATGAATATTTAGATTTTTGTGAAAAACAAAGTTGGCATGTAAAGCATCTGAGGTTTCAATAGCTTGTGAATGGTCAGGAATCCTATTCTTTACTGTTTTCAGAGACTCTGGGACAAAATCCTTGCAGAGTTTTCCACAATACAGGATGCATGTAAGTCCGCAGCAGTGATGACCCATATCAGTTTCCTATATTTCTGTCAGCATCCAGCTGACACTCATTATTTCCTCTCTTTCCCAGTTTGTCAGTTCTCCTTCTTGCCTTGGTTATATCCTGAGATGGCAGGACTAGGTCAACACTGAAACTAAATAACTAGTTTGGGAAGGTATATAGTCACTGGGGTTTATTTCTTTTTCTGAGAGCAATTGACTCTCAGTGCTTCGTGGAGGAAACAACATCCTGTTGGCTTCTGCAGGAGTGGCAATGACGTGTCCATTACTGAGGTGTGACTTCCAGCTGGAGGCTGCCCAGGTGGAGAGCAGCTTTGCAGAAAAGGACCTGGGAGTCCTGGTGGACACCATGTTGAACATGAGCCAGTGATGTACAATTGTGGCAAAGAAGGCTAATGGTATCCTGGGCTGCATTAGGAGAGTTGCCAGCAGGTCGAGGGAGGCGATCCTTCCCCTCTGCTCAGCACTGGTGAGGCCATACCTGCAGTGCTGTGTCCAGTTCTGGGCTCCACAGGATGAGAGAGTTCTGGACATAGTGGACAGAGACCAATGAAGGGACACCAAGATGACGAAGGGACTTCTGGAAAAGAGTGGGATATAAGATAAGATATTTTGCCGATGCAGATGGGGGTCAGTTCTTAACTCATGGTTGAGCCTGCGTTGTCATTACTGGATGACTGTATGCTATAACACCTTGAGGTGGCTTTGCCTAATGAAAAACTGGGAGCTGACTAGGTATTTTTCAACATCCCATGTGTAATGAACTCATCAAACACTCCTGTCACAGATAAGCAGTGTCAGCACAGCTTGGGGCATCTGTGGCTCCTGGAACTTATATCTGCTGATAAGTAATAAGTAGTTATAAAAAAGAAAGCCCTGAGAAATAAAATCAAGTTGTTCATTCATGGAGAAATTTATCTTTGTACCGCATCTTACTGAAAGTTCATATGCAAATAACAATGTATCTGGGAAGACACATTGTTCCAGAATTCTGTGAACAGAATTCTATGAGTTGATTAAATGTTTTTTTAAAAGTAGTTATGGTTCCTTAATGTGTTCTTTGGATTTCCAGACTAATTTTTTAAAAACCTTGTTGCTTCCATCTATGTTGCATTTCACAAGACATTCGTACAAGAGTAGAAGTGTGCACAAGCCACTTGTTAGGGGTCTAAGAAGTGCTTAATTACTTTGAACTTTTATGTGCAAGATTTGTGCATTAAAGTGCAAAGTCCTCCGAAGTGCTCTTGTTAATTACTTGACTGCAACTGCCTGCCATTGCACCCATATCTTTATTCCATGTTATTTCTCTGTGCTGAAGGTGCACATCCCAGCAGCTCTTTGTCTTGCTAAAGAAGACCTATGAAGGCTATACTAATAACCTGAACATTGAACAAATCACAGAATAGATCACTAGAGAAAATTATCAGGGTTTCTCTCCAGCCATACAGCTTCTAGCACCAGGGTCAGAAATAAAATCCCTACGATATGTCATCTGGATGTAATGGGACAGCATGCGGTCAGTCACTAGGTCTATGTATTAGTCCTGCACATATTCCTTTCTATGCTCTAATAAATACTTTTCTTAAATGTGAATATATTGGAGAAACCTCACGTGAGAATATTTTCCCAGTTTGAACAAGTAATTCTCTTGCAGATTTCTGTTTCCCACTTTAGAGCCCACGTCCCTCTTTTCAAATACTCTAATCCAACAACATATTCGCTACCACCATGGTGTTTAGCCTTCTGAAGGTAACAGGTTTATTTTCATTACATTTTACTAGGATTTTATTACACGCCTAAAAAAGGTCTGATAAGGGTTGATTCTTTTTTTCATTGCTTTCTAAAAAATACTTCCTTTGTTTACATAGAAACTTTATGAACCTTATAAAATTAGTTTCTCTCAACAAGAATGACACATGAAATACATATAATTACCTCTTTTCCAAGTGTCCTTGTCCTCATTATTTTATCAGTGAATTAATTCTTTCTCATTTGATGAAATATGGATTTTTTTTTTCTTGCACACACTTAAAATGCAGAATGAGAAAGAGAAGCTTCATGTTAAATCTTAGGTTGGTTCTCAAATTTCAGTATATTCTGAAGCCCTAAGTGTGATTCACATAAGTCAAAGTGCTCATAACAATAAAAAGGTATTCATGTGAAGTTAAACTAGACATTTCAAAAAAGTCTGTTAAATGACTGGCCATCACATACAATTTTTTTTTCCCACAGATTTGTCCATTTTCACCTGTCCTATTTAAAACCATGTATGCTTCTATCAGAATCAATCTAACAAAAGAAAAGAAATGGTGAGTAATTGGTGAGTTGTAAAGAAAACGGAGCAGGATCTCTTCTGAGCATCCTGCCAGGATTACCTTCTGCAAACCAATATATGTTGGTTATCATACGTTCATACCTAACAAATAATTGATGTATTAAAGTACATGACAAATACAAAAGGAAAAAATAATTCAAATAAAATCAAGGAAAATAATGGTGTGTAAGGTTAATAAAAGCCAGTGGGAGTAGCTACTTGGGGGACATTTTAAGGATGGAAAACATTGGAATGAAGAAACACCTTCAGATCAAGATAAACGAAAAATCAGAGGGAAGGCCAAATTACTTTTTTTTTGCAGGTCCTTAAAGCTGTCTTTAAGCTAAAAGATACTTCAGGGCTCTTTGATTCTTCAAGTGATACATAAAGTACAACAGTCAGATTAACCCTGCGACTTCTGTTTTTAGATTGTCATATAGATTCTTGAGCGTCAGAAATTAATGATGATGTGTATCTTACCTTCTTAGAATGTGTACATCTTAAGAAAGCCAGAGTTTGTAGTCAAAATGGGTTTTAAATTTGAAAACACATTTAACAAAGAGTCCTGATCGTGCTGTGTTGCTATCAAGACTAGCAGTCTCCTAAACCCGTGAATATATTAAACATTTTTGACATTGAATATTCATATGTAGGTGTTGAGTCAAGAATGTGAGGAATAGTAGATAAAAAATATTGTATATGGTTATCAAAATCAGAACAGCACGATAATTCAGCTTCAATAACTGTGTGTTGGAAGTTGACAAACTGAATGTTTTCTCTTCCAGCAACAAAGCATTTGGGCACGGCATGAAATCAGTGCTCTCCGGACCTACCATTAATATTCTGCGTTCTTACACCTCCAAGGGATAACGACAAGTTCAGTTATTTGTCTGGATCAAAACCAGATGAATGAAAGCAACTGCAAAGCTTTTAAACTAAGGTGGTCTATTAAGGAAAGTATTTTACTTGCTGTTGCGGTGAGAATGTCAGCAAAACTTCACGGCATACTGCAAATAAACTTTTAATCTCTCTCCCAGCTCTGCTATAGTAAAGCCTGGCATTGCGTTTACAAAAGAGAAAAAAAAGTTTAAAGAGGGTAAACAGTAGATAGAAACATAATATAAACACAAGTAAAATGAGAAATAATTGTTTCTTTCACAGTTTGTGAATATAGTCTTCTCTTGCGCTTGCATTTTCTCAGCAGCTCAGCTCTCTGCTTCTAACGAAGCTGGGTTTCGCTGCACAAAAAGAGGTTTTATGTTTTTTGGATCATTGCTAATGCATTTCAAAAAGAAAATACGCTATGTTGTCTCAAATATATTCCCTTTCTTCCTACCTTCTAGAAGCGTGCCTGTACCTTTGTAATATGAAGTACCTCCTTGATCCACATTGGAAAAGCTAATTTGTGATGATAGCTATGACGGCACTTCTCTTTCAGACAAATCCTGACTGTTTTTAGTCATTCCAGCTGCTAAGCTTGATAGAAAATCCACAAAATAAAAGCCTTAAAAAATAACAAAATCTTCCTTGAGGTATCAGCATCCCCACGATTGGCTCAGGAACAGTAGCCACTGCAACCATTCACCATTAATAAATATTATTTATTTCCTTGCTGCTGGAAATCAATAGGGATTTGATTGATCATATGAGGTGTAGTATGGATAGTATTATTAATTTTCATTAATGCAACTGTTTGTATGAAAATATCTCTGCAAGTATTAAAAGGTATTAGAAGACTGTTGTCAACTGCTCTAAAAAAAAGCTTGAGATTCATTTCCTGGGAGAAAAAAGTTGTCTTACCACGCTAGAGGTGGCAGACAAGCAGTTAAAGGCAGTTAAACCCTGACTAATAGGAACCTCGTAGTCCACGTTTTTTCTAACTTGTTTTTTTGGGGGAAATTTCCATCTTTCTACAGGGACAAAACTGCAAACTGCTGGTGCTCAGATCAAGAAGTAGATGTTAAAACGAGACTTGGAGCAGCAAATGATTTCATGGACTAGATCACTGCCTTTCCAACAAATTGCATCACGCTGATCTACAGATAATTTTATAGACAATAACGGCCTACATTTTAACACCGACTGAGGTAAACTGAGAAACATTTTCAAGCCAAATTAAAATCAAGGCAGCATTTTATTGCATTGCCTTTAAGTTTATAACAGTTTCAATTCAAGGAAAAAATATTAATTTTTATGTATGTATTCTTTAGAGAGTATGACCTTTCAAGCACAGAATACTTTTATGTGAAAGCAACGATCTAGGAAGGAGGGTTTTCCCATTGTTATAATAGTGACTCAGGAAAAGTTAGAAAAGATCACTAATTTCTTTCTTCTAAACATGAAAAATTCAGCCACGACTGTAAGAAAAATAAAATTTACAATGTTGATACTTAACAGAGCCTGCATGTGTAGTATAGAGAAAAGGTCAAGGACAGAATAAATTTAGACAAAGATCGTAGGAACAGTTTTGGGGTGACCCAGCCTCCTGTTTTTGTCAAAAACATTTAGTGACATTTTTCCTGGAGCATCCAGCATTGATTGCTTTGTTCCTTATAACCCCATTCTTGCGCTGGTAAACTCGACCCTCAGGGATGACGATGTGGCAGATCCTGCCTCTGGGGAGTTAGACAAAGTCAGACCTGTCCAGCAAGATGCAGTGCTCATGGAGGTCCGGTGGGATGCTCTCAAAAGAGCTTTTCAGCAGCCGGATTCAACTTGGCTTTCATAGCCTCACGCTGGTAAATGCCATTCATCATTTTTATTATAATTTTTACCCAAAGCAAATGAAGGAACACCCAGGCGGAAAGGCAGTGGCTGTGAAGTGAGGATCGATAAAGGGTTAGTAGGATGCATCCCCACGATTGGCGCAGGAACAGTAGCCACTGCAACCATTCACCATTTGGTTAATTTGCTGAAATGCTCCCAGCATGCTTGTCATTGCTGAGAGGAAGAAAAGGTAGACTATAATTTAAGCAGTATCATTTCTGTAATATTTCCATGACTGGCTGTTTCATGTGGAAGTCTCTTGGGCACATTATTAAACACTCATGACTGACGTCCTTGTGAGTATGCCCCTCAAAAGGCTGTCTTCATGTTATAAGACACAAGAGTACAATATATTATTGGAAGGGGGAAGGTGGTGTCTTAGATTTTTGTCAGAGGTTCTTCCTCAAACCTCCACTTTTGCGCATGCTTGAGTATCTCTGGGAACTGGTCAGTAGTGCAATTCCTGGATGTAAAAGACCCATCTTGCTTTTTAATTCTGAGACTGGCTTAAAGGTTAAAGCATAACTGCTTTGTTTACCTCCTTGCCTTTGTGGAATAGCACTACTTCATTACTGAAATGCGTACGTAAGCTTTTTAAGGAGGCAACCAGCAGGGAATTAGGCTGTGTAAGAAAACTCGTCTAAAATAAATCAATATTCCATTAACACCTGGACTACAAAATGCAGACGTGCTTGGGCTAGAATGGCCAGCCATAGTCACCACGGCAGCTAGCAGCACCATACCCTAACTCTTTATCTTCTTATACTGTTCTCTGTCTCTTCTACCTTTCATTTCCACTTTTCTTAACTAGCACTTCTTGTATTTCACCTAAGATTGCACTGTTGAAAATGGAAGATGTCCACTCCGAAAAGAGAGGAAAGACTGAAATTTGGTCCCAGGACAGAATTATGGTTATTTGTGAAGCTGTATTTCATTTTAGATTCAGAATGTGTTGCAATTGTTAATGAAACAAAAAAGTAGTTGTTAAAGGAATCAAAATATGAATGTTGGAAACGGAATTTTTTTCAAAATAAAGACCAGATATTTTATTTTGAAAATGTTGAAGTAGGAACTGTTAAAAAACTTTTATTATCTGTAGTTTTTTAAATATAACTAAAAATAGATGTAATCTCTATATAACGTATATAAAATAATTCTATATTGTTAATAGAGATTTTATTATCTATGTTACTCCAAATTTTAAAAATGAATTTACTTAAATGGACATAGGCTTCAGCCATTTGTGAACCGGTAGCATGAGGTGAAGCCAAAGGACAAATGTGAATTTCTAACTGTATCTGGCATTTAGTTGTCACTGGTTGTTCATTCACTCAGCATCTGGGTGTTATATGTATAAAAATCATGGGAAATGTCAAAAGTACGGGTAAAAGACTGAAATAGCTTTTTTCCTTTTCACGTACTAAATGGAAAAGGAGTAGATGAAACAAGTGAAGAAGGTAAAGGAATCAAAGATGGAGAGAAGATGAGATATAAAAAATTATGTCAAAGGGAACTGAAAGAAAGGAGAATAAAATTGACTGAAGTGTCAATGATCGCTGGCAGCCTTACTGCCACGAGGTCTAAGCAGTAGGGCTGCCAGCATGCATTTGAGGCACATGAAAGACATTAGGACATTAGGATAGCCCTGATGCGGTGGTCATGATTTAACTGCTTTGAACACGTGTATCCCCAGGCACTGGTGGAGCATTAAGAGGACATCTGAGGGGAGATCTGTTAATAAGAATGTCTGGATGGTCCACGAGAACATTTGTTGCACTATCTGGCAGAGTTGTATAACCATCTGGGGAGCACTAAATATCTCAAATGCATGGTCCAGGATTAGAACTCTGTCATTTCCTACAACAAGTGAGCTGGAAAGTGCTGCTACTGGGTAGCATTGTTTCAAATAACTTTAAATTGGAGACAGAGAGGTATATAATCAAGAATGAAAGAGGAGAGAGTGGAAATCCGCAGATTATTGGGGGAAAGGGAGACTTTGACAAAATAGAGAGAAATTTGTAAAGTAGAAGTTCTTGGTAAAAACCCTGAGAAGTCACTTGGCAGGCCTTGTGGCTCTGTGGAGGAATCAATGACATGTATTTCAATCCTGAGAGAAGTTTCTCTAATCTAGCCTTAGAGGCATTCAGTGATGGAGCCTTCACTGTCACCCACATGATCTGTTCTGTTGCTTCACAAATCTTTATGATAAAATCACGGTAATCTTCCTGACTGCAATTCATGCTCATTATCTCATGGAGAACAGATTATTACCTCCTTATTTGTAACAATCTTTTATGTTTTAGAATATCGGTACTCTGCCATATTATCCCCCTAAAATTTTCTTCTTTAGGCTAAATGACCTAGGCTGATCCAAACTCTTCTCATGTGCACCCATTTTCCCATTACCTTCCTCAATACTGTCTTAGTTGTGCTATATTTTTCTAAAGAATCCAGTAACTTGGCTGCAAAATTGCAGCTAAGACTTTCCAGTGCTGTGGAGTGGGAGAATTATTTCATTTATCTTGTGTTTAAAACTCTCTCTACTTCCTCCAATGGTTTTGCCTTTTTCACAATGGCATGCCATTTTTCACTTCTGTACACTTTACAACTCACCTCAATTATCAGATTTGGACTTTCTGTCTATACAATCTACTCATTTGTACAAATCTTTTATAATCTAACCTAATTTACACTTTTGTATACTTCCTTTTCTGTAGCTGAGGTCACAGTTCAGCCATGGTCTCCATGCTTTTGTCTGCACTGGGACAGCTTGTACCTGCTGAGTCATTTCCTTGAGGAAATGCCAGCTTTCTCTGAAGCTTTTTCCTCTTAGACATTTGGTATGTAAGATTTCCCATGAGATCTTACATACCGAATTTCTGAATTCAGTCTTTACGTTATTTGGTTTCATTTTTCTGTTCTATTTCATTCCCTTTCTCTTAGCCAGGCACTTTTTTAGTTCATGGTCACCCTTACTAAAGCTGCTTTCTGCCCTCACATTTTCCACAGCTGGTAAGACTCAAATGCACAAGAACAGCCCTCCTAGATGCTTTCTCCATTTTTCTAGTGCATCCCAACAGTTAAGCAGACATTCTGGATCTTGTGTTTGCTTTTCTTATATGTTTTTTAATGCCCAGTTCCTGTGGTTTAGATCATTCCTTGGGGTATTCAGGAAAAAAATGATCCAAATGATGCTTTTGGGCAAGCATCATCCAAATGATGCTTCTGGGCTGCTTTCTCCTTTTTTCACTGTGCAGTAGGTTTCACTCCTCAAATCAAGTGTTTTGCAACTTTGATATGTGAGAGTATGCCACTTCCCTTATATATTCCCTAGCCAGCCCTTCTTGGACAACCTACTAGTATTCCAAAAATTGCTACATATCCCATCAAATCTGTGTTACTCCAATTAAATCAGAGTTTTCCTCCTCTTATTTATTCCCCATGCTCCTTGTAATGCTACACAGACAGCCAGGATGTTTGGCAAATAAATTAGTGTTCTTGAGTGACATATTGCTCCAGTCCAAACCACCAGATGCCATTATTACATAAGATATAATTACACATAGCATAGGGGAATTGCAGCATTGCAGGCATGAAGATAACTTCATAAGGGAGGAAATGCTGCTGCTGCTGTATTCTGGCTTTGCTGTTGGTTCTAGACTTTTTACGTACAGAAGTTTCAACAGATTGACTTCTCTTTGTTTTCTTGGAAAGGCAGCCCAAGGCGATGAGTCCACCTAAAGTGACATGGTAATTTGCTGAAATGAAGAATCCTGGGTTTTTCTCCATCCCTTTCCCTTGGTATCACTAAAAAGCATTCAGCTTATCACTGAACTGCACACAGATGTCCTGTCTCTCTTCCTGAAGTACATCCCATACTCAAGCTATTTGATCTGGTTCAGTTCAGCGCTCGATTCCTGTTTGGTAACATACTTTGGCTTGTGTCCATGTCCTGTTCACTTCAGTAGGAGCCAAGCGCGTGCTCAGAGTTAATCAGGTAGCCAGGTATCTGCCTGAAGAAAGAGGTATCGCAGCCTTGTTTCAATAGTGTGCTATTCTGAGACCTCTCTGGAAATATTTTAAATTATTCATTTTGTTTTACAAAATTTCTCCGTTGACTCTTTCTATGAGGGAAACAACCTGCCTCATAGCCTGCACACAGTGGACTGTTTTTACTAAAGCTGCACCAAGCTTCTGTCTAACTGTTTCCTTTCCAGGCCACAGTGTGTTCACCTACGGCGACCAGAAGCTTGTGATATGCAGAACACCCCTTGAGCAGCACGGCAGTATTTCACTCAATAGTATGTACTCATTCCCCCATGCCCTTCTTTCTCTCTGGTAATACACAGCTGAATGGTTACTGCTTTCTATAATCATATTGTCAAACCAGACCGATCAATTGTATATGTACCTTACAATTTTGCCATTTGCATTTTTATGCTTTTGTGCTACAGCTTGGTGTACAGATACTTGAAGCTGACCTGTTTAGATGGTGGCTAAACCACTGAAAATCTGTGTCTATTTGGGAACAACAACAAAAACAAAAGAGTGTACTTGTTCTGAGATTACTCCAATTGAAATCAGTTCCCATAACAACATGTGGGCCATGTGAGTTAAGGGTATATTTTTATTTAACCTCCAAATTCATCGAATCCCCCAAATCAAGAATTTTAACTAGAGCTGTAAATCAACATAGTTAGGTAATTTTGAAAACTTTAATAGCCGTGAGATGGCGGTTCTACAAAATTAAACAACTTTTTTCGGTCTTTACCCCTTGCAGTTTTGCAATGCTAATTGTTAAGATCTAATGTAAGGGAAGTCTAATTTAAGGAAAAGATGCTGTAAACAAATTTCACGTTTGTTTATGCAAAAAGCCACAAAACATCAGCCAGGCTGTGTATCGTACAGCTTGGAGCACAGTTAGGAATTCAGCATTGATTCAGTGGATGTAAAGAAACCAAAGGATATGATCCCGAAATCACAAAGTTCTCTCTCTTTTTGTTTTTGTTGTTGCTACAAGAGTGACGTACTATACCACACAATACGGAATTAAAATTCAGTAATATCCATGCATGTGGAGGCTTTCTAACTGTAACAGCATTTACTTTGGAATAGTTAGATACCTGAAAAACGCAAAACGTTTCTGGATGGTTTTGAATGAGCTTTTATTAAGAATTCTCAATGCAGTCCTTTCAGATAGCCACAGTATGGCCCCACAGCCGAAACTGTATTGCAAATGCATTGTGGCGTGCGTTGTTTCTCACTTTGTCCTCAGTGAGGTGTTACTTAGTCGATGTAAACAGGGTGGTGGCTGGAGAAGTGGTAAGGACTTGGCGCTTATCCAAGATTGAAAGACTACTTCAGGACAACTGCACAAAGTAACAGGAGGGAACTAAGAGCTGGTCTGTATTTGGAAGCACATCAGAGAACGCTGTCTTTCCATACCTGATGGGAAAAATCTAGTGTTATCTACCAAATTTTATTGCATTCGAAGTATTATATGCTGAAGAAACTCAAAGAACATGTTGAACAACTTCTGCAAATAAGTCATTCTGTACATTAGTTGTTTAGTTACAATTTTTTCCTTCTATTATACAGCATATTTGGATGCTTGAAAGACAATCTGAGCAGCAAAATTTGTTCATAATTGAATGCTCACATGTTGTTTTTTTTTTTTTTATGCCATTTCATTGTTTTCAGTGTGATTCCAGAACTGCAGCTTGAGGTGAAATTTGAAGTGGAGTGAAAGAGAAATAACTGAAGATAGGACACTCCTGGGACAACATTATATCATGAAACTGAACCAAAATGAGAATAAAATAATTTTCTAGCTTGAATTTGAATCCTTGAAATAGGATTAAATGCTTTTATTTATAAAAGTCAACATCATCTATATAGCAGTTTGCCAGTTTTACAGACGATAATTTGATCATCCTTGGAACATGATGGCTGAGAAACTAAGGTATGGTCCCAGTTTGTTGATTTCACTGCAGCAACCTTCATATCATTTCCCTGAGAATGTCTGGGCCACTATTTGATGTGTCACATCAAATGGCTGAATACACAATGCATTGCCTTTGTTTTTTAATGGAACTTCCAACATCAAAAAAGATAATGACCAGTGTAAGACTGATAAATAGGTACCGCGTGCGCTGAGCAAAAATACCACCGTTGTTAAGTCTGTCCTCCACACTCTCTGTGGCATGCGTGTAATTGCTGTTCAGACTAACAAGAATGACATTCAAACACTTCCGATTAGACTGCAGGACATATTTTACTTGGCAGCCAGGTTTTTACATCTACCCTCCTCCATGGGATTCTGTGGAAGTCCATATTTTCAGCAGCAGTGTCACAAACAGCAGGCTTTGGGCATATAACTTTATGGGTTCAAAAACCTTTAAAATTAAACATACATTCTCAAAAACAAAACCCAAACAAAAATATCATCTGTTAGCATATATTGAGAAATTTTTAGTCACGCGAAGTTTCCTAGCTTGTACTCTGCCAGAAAGAGTATAAGCTGCAAGCAGTATTTCCTCTCCCATGCAGTATGTAATATTTATGGTTAGCAGCTACAAATACGCGTTCGCGTACACAGCACGTTTTGTGCATTGTAGAAGAGTTAAGTATTTCTATGAAGACTTTCAACTTTTTCCTCTGTTGATGTTAAATTTGTAAGAAATATGAAAAAATCTACTATTATTTTCATTATAGGATGTTTTCAGTGCTGTTATGTGTAATGCTGCACTGAATAAATATGATACAATAGCAAACATTTGATAGACATTTTCTTGGTGCAATACATAATACAAATGCAAAATAAAGGCACATTTTCCGTTTTAATCTTGTTCAAGTGAAGGGAGTGAAGGAGAGTTCAGCGGAGAAATGATATTTCTGGTAAAACAAAAATGTCAGCAAATCCTCGAGAATGTTCGTTCAAGATTCCTGCAAAATTTCCTGGCTACAAATTTGTTACTGTGATGAAAAATCAGAATTTTACTTTTATTGACATGGAACAAAAATGTCGGTAAATGTCATGGAAAAATATTTTCCTCCTTCTCTACTAAGGAGGGTTACCACAAATGGTAACACAATTTATATTCCTTTTTTCTCTATGTTCCAAACTAGGTTCAATTGGAAACTGTATTTTTCTGGCAGTTCTGATATATTTTGGTATATACTGACAGGTGAAGGAAAGAAGAGATGAGGAACACTCACAACCCTTTATAAGACCTTCTCTCACTTTCAGTCTCCATAGGGTTGAAAAATCTTTCCGTAGGGTCTCTTCCAAATTTGTGACACTTTCCACTCCTGTACACACATACAAACACACACAGAGGAAGGATTGTGTTTGATAAAATTGTAACACCCTCTTCCCTTTCCCACGTTTTCATCCAGATCCTTCAAATCCGGTCCAGTTTCCTATCAAATTCTTGCTTCACCACACCTCTCTTTAGTTTCTCTTCCCCCAGATCAGCCTGCTCTCATAGTCCGTTTCTGTTCAATTAGCCCAGATTCCCTTGAATTGTGTTTTTGTTGTAAAAAATAAAAATTTAATTATAGATAGGATGTGATCATTTAATTTATGGGAGCAATTTAATTAAGGGGTTTATAATATATCCAAAAATAACTTGGACCCTTGCTGTTGGAATGCAGAAATTATGAGTATAAATCATGATTTCCAGTGTTTAAAAGAGCTTTGAAATCGGGTACTTAAAAAATGGAGACAAACTCCCTGATGATATTTCAAACTCCTAGTGTATTTGCAAATATTTTTGTTATTTCCAGAAAGCTTTCATTCACCCTCATGGAGCTGCCAAAGTCACATAATCTTTTTTGACTTCAAAGTGCATGTAAGATGCACACGACCTTGACCTGTTTCTCTAGGAGCTCAGCAAGCGTGTTAGTTATTTATGTCTGTACAAACCACTCTTTGCATCGCTTTTACAGCCTGATTAAAACTTCCACTCGCTTCTCTTAGATCTTTTGATCATCTTGTGATACAGTGGACACTGCGAGTCCATTTTTCATCGGTAACTTAGCTCAGGTATCAAAACGTTCCACTTAATCCCAGTGATAGTTTGTCTTTGCTGAGTAATGTTACTGCCACGTCCTGAGTTTACTTCAATTGATGAGAAATGGTTTGAATCTTACATGTTTGGCTGAGCACAGAAACAAATGTACAGCTATATATGTGATATATTGAATCGTGAGAAATTGAAACGCTGTTTGCTGGAAGGTTAAATGCACACATTTAAGAGTGAGACCTATTTGTTAGGGGTCATGTTATGTTCCACTTGATAGCAAAAAGAAAAAATACAAGCTCTTACTTCTAGTTGTAAACTCACAGCTTTTTAATATACCGGATGGATCAAGACAAGCAAGAAATGGCTAACAAGAAATCATTTCAATGTCTGAAATGGCTAATATGTCGTACAAACCAATATGAAAGAGTCCATCTTCCTCTTTGTACCTTAAGTTCTCCGTATTATGTGTATTTGTGAAATCATAGAATATTTGTTAGGACAGAAACTTTGGCATTTCAACTACTCTCTGCAGTCGCAAGGCAGCATTAACGTTACCTTTGGTTGATGATAGCTGCTTATTTGCCTAAGCTGCTTTTAAAGATTCGCAGTGCTTATGACTCCACAACACCCATAGATTATTTACTCAAATGCTCTATCACTGACACTATCGGAAAGGTTTCTTCTGTGTTTCTTTCTGCCACTTCAGGCTACTTTTTTATTTTCTATAATCACACTGCACAGTGAAACAGATAATTTTCTTCCTATTTGCAGCAGCTTTTTACCTTTACTGGTATTTTTGATTCACTCAGAGAGTCTCTTTCTCTTTTTTAGATTTACCTACTCCTTGGTTCAGTCAGTCTTTCCCCATAGGTCGTGTTTTTTAAGCTTCTGGTCATTCTTGTTGCTCTCATCTGGAAAGTATCCAATTGGCAAATGCTATTAAAGTTCTCAAGCTGAGACCTTATCGATACTGAACCAAATGAAGGGGTATTGCTCCGTGTAATTGTAAATTACACTTCCATTTGCGCTCTGAAATGGTATTTGCCTTTCTTGCTATGTCATTATTGGTGTGTTTAACTTGTGGTCAGAAATTACCAAGACCCTTTGCCTTTGAAATGCTTGCTTCCTTGTTTATATTCCATCTTTTATTTGTGTTGTAGACTATACCTGCAAAATTACTTTACTTTCACCTATCGAATAGCATAGTATTTAGGTTATTTTTTCACTTTCCTATGAGCAAATTATCCTCTAATATACCTCTCATGCTTTCAAGGACCAAGTCATCTGCTAATCAATAAGCATACTATTTATTCTGTTCTTTAGGATGTTAAAGAAAATGGAAGATACTGGAGCACACAGATCCCTTGTACACAGCCACTTGATCTCTCCTTCCATTGTGCTCAAGAATTACGTTTGACACTTTTTTCAACGTGATACCGAAACCTGTTTTGCATCCTTCCTGTACTTATGGGAGCTAGTGCGTGGTAGCCTTGCTTGAAAGCAGAATAATAAAGCTTGTGTCAATGGTATTAAAGACAAAATATACAACACACCTGGTATTCTTTCCACAAAGGCTGTTGATGAAAAAGATCAGGTTTGTCTGAAGTAATTTCTTTTTGACGTCTGTCTTGATTTTTAGTCCTCCAGTTTTATTCTAGTTAGTCACAACCATTCTGTCTCATTATTTGTATCTTTCTATGAGTTGAAGTAAATTGACTGATCTGTAATTCTTCAGCTCCTCTTTCCCTATCCTTTGAAAGAGGCTTATTGCAAAGCCCCCTTCGTTAGCTGCTTGTTACCTCACCTTTCTTCCATTATTTCTTGAGGGTAGCTTTGAACAGCCTTGAGGTTTATTCACTCTTCCTTTAATTTTACTGATATTGCACCTAGCTAGTCTGAAATATTTTGATTCCATCTGAACCCTTCAACCTAAGTTTATTTACCCTAAGTCAGGGATTCTTTTTAAGGAACTGTCTAAAAATTATTTTAAAGAATACAGTTTGCATGGCACTATTTTTTGATAGATTTTCTTCTGTGTTGGGTAACCTTTTCCTTAGTTTATATAACTGTTTCTTGATATCCTAGATATCGCCTGTGAGATGTGCTTCAGTTTATACCTTGGCCTATTTGATTTGTCTCTGTATGCGTACAGTATTTATATATACGTTTATGTAATCTACTCGCCACTTTCTGTATGCTTCCTTGAGGTTGAAATCATGGAAGAAGACATCCAGATCTGATTCTGACTACACATCCCAATTCTTCCCTGCAGCACAGTAGGTTATCTTTCATCCCTGTTTTTTTTTCCTTGGAGGAACCGCCAGCTTTCCTTAATCTCTTTCGTCATTAGACTTGCCTAACAACTCCCTGAGTTTATTGACATTTATTTTGTGATAAGTGTGCTATTCCCTTTGTTTGTAAGGACTGGGAGCTCTGCCATTTTTTTGGTCACTCCTCCTAAAATTGCTTTAATTTTAATACTGTAATTTGTGGAGAGGCTTCAGTCTGGAAGAGTCTCCCATCTACTTGCTTTCTTCATTTCTGTATGAAAGGGCATCCTAGGATCTCGAGGGACATGCTGTGCTTGTCCCTGCCTTCTCCACAAGTACAGCTAAATATTCTCTCTCATTGGGATGGCCTCTTTCTAGGGTGATTCTTCTGGTTATTCACAAAAATTCCTATTTATATAATCTTTTAGCCATGGCAGCATTTATGCCTTTCTCATGCTTTCTCATGACTCTTATAATTCCTGCACTCTGTAATTGAATAGGCTTTTTCTTGTTATATATTTCCTCCCTTATTGACCTCTCTGTCTCCTGTGGAGATTTCATGACCTTTTGTGTTACAACACGTAAATAATCTCACGAAGTTTCTGCTACACCAACCAGACAAAATTTTCAGAACCTGTAATTCTTTCTAGTCCCTCTCATTCACCACCTATTTATTTTTAAAAGTCTACAAATCTATAAGATCTTTGACAGATTGACACAATATTCTATTGATTCTCCTATGAAACTTTTACAAACAATCTAAAATCTCACTCCTACTTTTAATCTGTGCGAGATCAACATGAATAATGATAATATCTCTGTGAAATATGACATGCTAGTAATGCATTCAGGCTTGTTAGCCTGCTCAATATAATGAAATCACTGTCGTACTCTGATATGAAGTTCATAGCAAAACTTTAAGTGGTGCATTTTTCTGAAAGTGAACTTGACTTAGGGTGAAGTTTCCAAACTTAGTTTACTCTCTTCTTGTGGGTCAGGCATGGACTTCAGCCATCTTAAATGTAGAATCAGCCTAGAGTTTCAAAAAGTCTATGGGCAGGATATCTATGGGCAGGGTAATAAGCACCAGACATCTTAACTGCTTAGCACTTTTAAGTGAAACGAAGGCCAGAATGTATTTCCTGGGAAGTAAACACAGAGGAAGCATCTTTTAAAAGTCCTTGAACATAAAATACCTTTAGCTCTCTGTGAATCAAAGCTAATTAGTTTTATAACTGTCAGTTTGATTAAGAACGGTGCCATTTGTTTCCAGGAGCTTCTGTAATTTTTTTCTCCTTTCTCTCTAAGCCTAACAGTGATAATGTTATACTTATTGTTTCTTAATTTTACTCTCATCTTCATGACACTGACTAATCGTCCAAACACTATCTGCTACTGTGCCAGAGCCTCATGGGTAATAACAGTGCCAATGGTTGATAACTGGCTGCCAGGTGAAGCATACGTTGGTTCGGGAGAAGCTGTGCCAACTGTAATGCAAAAAGGAAAGGATAAAGACAGCAAAAGACTATAAAAATTACTTTAGCTTTTGGTTATTGAAACTGTACATGTTCAGGTAAATCAAATGTTTCAAGAGGCAGTGCAGCCTAATTTTACTTCCCATCAAACAGAAAGAATGCTGTTTTTCTGTATATCAAGTGCTCTATTGGGACCTGTGGTGATTAAGTCTTTGCTATATATGGCTATTTTACTATTTATAAAAGAGGAATTGGTAATAGAAGCCCATTTCTGAGTGAAAGAAAATATATATAATTTAAAAACTTAACACAAAGCCAATGAAGAAAGAAAGATGTGGAGACGGAATTGCAATGTCCACGTGTTCTCAATCAGTATGGTGGCTAATCAGAAAGAACTGTGGTGCAGTAAGAAGATTAGAGTAGGTTTTTTTAAAACTGTGCTTCGAGGGAGGAGGGATATGAAGGGGGCCAGTGAACTGGATTCTGTAGATGAGCAGATCATAACGTCATCCACGGAAGCTTATGAATAATTTTTTTGGGGTTTTTTTGACAGCTTTGCGTAGACTTAATGAGGAATAAGAAGTTTAGGAATACTTCCTAATTCAATGCATTTGCCTTTATTACAGAAGATCCATGAACTCAGGGCATATTGATAATTCTGTGCATGAAAGTCACTTAGTTCAGGATATGCGTACAGGTCATGTACGAAATGTCTCCTGTTTTGACAAACTTGCTTGGGCCAGGAAGACAGTCATCCTAGATTCCTTCAATATTTAAATTACTGGGTCCTTCAGTGGTAGTAGCACAATACTCCAGGTTGTTCTGGCCAGCAGAATTACGCTCAGAGGGATCGCAGCAGCAATACTTTGAGAACAGGTAGCAAAGAGAAAGAATGTGGAATGACAGCTGTGAAAGAAAAAGTTACTTTTGGAAGATTTACACTAGACTTTTACATTACTCTTCGACATACTAGGTCAGACTGGTCAGGGCTAATCAGTGTCCATTTAATAACTGCTCTGCTGTCCTAAGAGGAGGAGCAGAGATAGGAGTTTCTGCTATAAGCAGTGTTACGGTTCATGCACAGAGAGTCAAAACTAATTCAAGAACAGCACAGTTTGCTGTGGGAAGGCCTTTGAGTGAGGGCTTCTGTGGAGTTCATCTATGTTCTTAGCCTTGGAAAACTAGCTATGTTTGTTCTGAAAATGTGTTCTAATATTTTCTCATTTGAGTTTTTAACTCAGATGATGAAGCTGGTGCACGGGGGTAGATCAGATCCACTTCTATCTTTTTAAGAGTGTGGAAAAGTTCCAGAAGGAGCATCTGCTTAACTTTTCCTATTGCTTTTGTTGGAAAGGATGATTTTTGCATCACCCAGTGTGCTGGGTAATATATGTGTTATAAATTCAGGTCTCCTAATCCTACTTTTCTACAAAGCAGCCACTCTGATATGTATGTTGCTAGGTAGTTGGAGTAATTGTTATGTTGGACAGATCAGTAAAATGCAGTGAAGCATGTGACAATAGCCAAAAATGTCCATCATTAGATGTTTTATTACTGTATTGAAGCATTTAATTTGTTTGCTTGGAAGGATAGAATCTCCTCTAGGCTTAACAGTGGCTTGATTTAAATGCCTCTGGGGTCAAGTGTATGTCATGATAAAGTTCAGCAGCTCTATGAAGTCATCTAGTTTCCATCAATCAGTTTGACAGTATGCAGCTCCCTCCTCTACCACTTCTCCCTTATAGTCTTTGCACATATATTATTAAATGTTCTCTTTCCTTTTCTCTCCTCCGTTAACGACTTTTCTTATCTCATCAAAGCCGTAGTGTGTTGAACTTTGTATCTGCCTTCTCTTGCAGTGAATTCCCTAGGAAACAATCCTGTCAAAAGTTCAGGATGGAGAGGGCTATCATGTCTGCCTGTAGCCTGCCTTTTCGCCTTGTAGATTTTATTACATTTATGGAAACTTTCATAAGTCACATACCTGTAATACCACTGAACCCTCCTGTCCTCGTGCTGCATATCCTTTGTGCCAGCTAGGGTAACTTACGGATGGCAAAAGGGTCCCTCAGGGAACATCTTTCCTTAGCGAGACCCCCTTTGTCTGCATGCTCATGCTCATGACATACCCTGCTTCTTTTATGGTTGTGCAAAAATACCTTTAAAGCCTTTGGAACTAAGGTACAAATTGAAGTCAACATCAGGTCGCCTCCTGTTGTAGCTTTCTCATTATAGACAGTTTTCACAGTGGTGGGAGCAGGATCCCCTAAAATCAATATTAAATCTAATTATAAATATCTATTTAAATTGTCTTGAGAAGCAAAAGTAGTGTGGAATTAACTCATTTGTAGGTAATATAACATTTTCCTGATAGTCAGTCTAAAGCAGAAAATGAAGAGAGGCATAAGCTTCTTAGAACACCGTCTGAAAAAATGGCAGGTTGTGTTAGGGATAATAGAGGATGGTCCGAGTGAGACACGAAGGAAAATTACTAATTGAACCAAACCCAGTATACGTGCCGAGAAAAAGGACCTTAGTACTGTTGCTGCAAAAACTATGTGTGTATCCATGAGAGCCTGACCTTCGAAGAAGAAGATAACAAGAAGGGAGTACCACAGTGTAGTCGGGTATCAGACAGCCGCTGGTAGCAAAGCTGGATCATGAGTCTGGTAAGGCTCACTGAACGCACTGTCCACGCGTGCAGCGACTCTAGCCTGCACTTTTCCACTCAAGCCGGTGCAGGATATAAGGGGGCTGTCTCGGGCCGGAGGGAGAGAGAGAGACATGAGCGCACTTTGAAGATACAGGGGACGCCCTGGATGCGCTGTGCCTTGCCTTCCTCTGCCGTACCGACGCAGCTCCCCGTTACCCTGCTGCTCAGTGATGCTGCTACGATCTATGGGGTTGGTAAGACTCTCTGAAGTAACTTTTGGAACATTTGGGAACTGCTTAGCAAGCGCTGTGCCTGCCTTCCCTCTGCCGTACCGATGTAGCTCCTCACTATCCTGCTGCTCATGGGTGCTGCTACGATCTACGGGGTGGTAAGACTCTCTGAAGTAACTTTTGGGACATTTGGGAACCGCTTAGCAAGGCTTCACAATAAAGCTGAATTCACTGCTTTTTTTTCCTTTGTGTGGGCTCTGGTTTGTACGTTGGAATCTTTAAAAAAGAACCGGTTACACAGGTGAATTGCAATGACGAAAAATGCAAAGCTCATGGAACACATCCTGCAGTGGCGTATCCATCTATCTGTGAATAGATACACACGTTGCATCCACAGCGTGGGATCCTAATTCTAGGTAATCGCTATTCTGTGCTGGTATTGCGGCTATTAGGAACAATATCAAATTGTTCTGCTTTTTTAAATCAATAATAGGTTTTCAAATAACCCTCAGCCCAATTCTTTCAATTACTATTTAACTATTAAAAACACAAAATAAAAAATATTTTATTTAGCTTGTGTGGGAAGATCAATGTTATTTACTTTGACAAATAAGAATTTATTTTTTTGTTGGCCCCACAGACAAAATAAAAGTGATGCTATCTGATTTACTGCTAACCAGTACTGACATAACGTTATACATCTCTTTATATCGATTCTTTCTGTAAAGCTTTCAGGACTCTCCATGTTACATTCCTTCCCTTGTTCTACAGTACTAGAACAGAATGAAATATTTTATTTAGATGAAAAATAAAAAAGATGAAGTGGTTTTCTGCTCTCTGCGACATTGTTTTGAACGCAAAGCTACTATAGTCACTGAGTTTGAATACTCTCTCAACTAAGGCCACTGATATAAAGTTGTTTATTTGCATTAAGGAGAACCTGCATAAACTGGAACTGAAGTTTAGTTTCAACTGATCGGCTGCTCCTCTGCCGTCTACTTTGGGCCACGCTTTGTGAAGGAAACTACTGAATATGCTTCTCAAATTAGAGGTCTCTGTTATGTAAGACATCCTGCCATGATGTGTTTTTGAAGTAATTCCAATGGTTGCATCCTTTGCTCTGAACAAGATCTAGCTGCCGTAGCCACACAGGTGCAGTCTGCTCTCCACAATATTTAGAGGTACCTGCCGGAAGGCTGAGTATCGGGAATTCGGTAGGGCAGCTCTGAAATATTTTCCCAGTGGCAACTACCCCTGCGGCTCTTAACATTTAGTTTACTCTGCTGACAAGTAAATGTATTTTAATGATTTGCATTTTGGATGAAGCTCTCCTTGTGTTTGTATCGGAACACATGAAACAGGGTCTTCAGAGTCCGATGAACTGGCACTTGACAATTTGCTACTGGAGGTCATAAGGTTATATTTTGCTGATTAATCCTCCTACCTGTCAGCACAGAATCATTCCTGGTATTGTATCTAATTGTGTGTTAATAATCAAAGAAGACTTTTAATTTCTTTTCGGTCGCTTCAAAGGCACAAAAAGGTGCCATTTTTCCCTAATAGTCTACCAAAGTTTGGCATTGGTATTTCTCAGTCTCTCATTTTTTCTCAGTCAGTTGCACTTTCTTTGTGCTATGGGAACCCTCTTGCTAAATCTTCTAAATGTACCATGTGCTGTGCTGTTTCTTTAAATCTACAGCAGCACTCAAAGAGGAATCATGAGAGGAAAAGAAAAAAAAGCTCTAGAGATAAGAGGAGGGGGGTAAGTAGATAGTGGCTTTGCAAAATATTTCCTTTATTCATGAAAGTATCTTGTTTGTGAGAGAAAAAAATTTCTCTTTCTGCTCTTCTATATTTCAGTTTTTACTAGTCTCTGTTGATAATACTGGTTAAATACCTCTTAAAAACTAAGAAATAAGCATTGGAAAATGAACTGGGTAAGCTGGTGCATAGCTGCGTGGTGCAGAGCACCAGTGTTATAGATTTGTGGTACCTACAGTGCCCTGTCAGAGGGGGTGAAACATTGTCAGCTCAGTTTTATTCAATCCCAGGAATTCAGAAAATTATCAATATTAAAAAAAAAGTCTAATAAGGGACTGAATGAAATTTTAATTTAAGATGAACACAGATATAGAATATCAAAGGAATGGTTCCCATCCAATTAGTTGCTAGGAAGCAAAAAACCTCAGTGCAAATCTCTGTGGCAAATCAGTGTCAGACCATGGTCAGCAATACCTCTGACAATCTCGAATGCAGTGATTAATTCACAACTGAGGAGGTGACATTTTATGTCAAAAGATAAGAGCGATTTTAGTATATCAGTGCCTTTTTGGCTCAAATGATGGTGATGGATTCCATTCTCCAGGAGCACTTCCAGCTATCACAAGTGAATGCTTGGCTCTTTCAGGAGACATGCTGGAATAAATCTAAATAAAGTATCTAGCTGAAGAGAGGGAAAATGTGTTAGCTCTATTTCAGGTGGGACAATCATAGTGGCTTTAAAGAAAAAGAGATGATCTTGCCCACTGATTACGAGCCATGAGCTACACAGCAAGAAATTATAATGGGTTTCATTGACATTTGCAGTACACTATTTTTACAAATCCGAAGTATAATGCTCTGAGAGTGTAGCAGTGTGTAAAAGCACATGGCCGTGTATATGCAATATAGAATGTAGAAAAGTAGAAATCAGAAAGTAGAAAAAGGTGGCCATAACTGCGTAGAAAGTAAGTTGTGGTTGTGTCCATGCTAGGCTCCCATGAGAAAGTGACCTTTGTAAGAAAATGACCTGCCCAGAGCAAATTTAAAGAAACACAAAAAAAAAGTGGTTAACACTAGTTTGTGATCATGCTAATCAGGATACTATTCTTACTACTGCCCTAGAAGCTGCAGCATAACATTGAAGGGATAGAAGGACGGATGTTGGAGAGATCCACAATGAACATTGTTTAAGATTGGCCATGCAAATGAATTTTCAGATATTTTAAACAGGCTGTATATTTGTCCTAAAGGTGGTTTATGTATGGAAGTATGCTGTTCTATTACCAGAACCCACAGCCAGCAGCCATTTCTAGGTATTAGTCAGAGACTGTGCTGTAATAAGATCTCCACTAAGTGAGCTTAGAAAGATGATAAAATATGATCATGCCTTGTACTTGACCAGAGGCACCACATAGCTAAACTAAGCAGAGTTCAAGATTTTAAAATAGAAAAGGTTATGCGTTTGCTGGAGAAGGAAGATGAGTTTGATAATGAGCTGAGCTTCCTGTATACATTTCCATCACTTATTAGTCCTATACACGCTTTGTATGAACCCCTGTCCGCTACCAAATACATTTCAGTATCTGTTAGGAGACTCCACTGTCTATTCTGTGTAGACTGGAGGTTGTAAGAAGAGTGATTTGCTTAAATATGTTGCAACACTATGATGTTGTCCACAAATATTTGTGTATTCATATCTTTCTCGGTCAGCACAAGATTAAACACGTCCCCTAGGAAATGATAAGAGAAGGAGGAATATGAAGTCCAGCTGGTTCTCTGTGCCTTATATGCATGTTTATATCAAGTGTTGAAAATACATGCATGTGTATACTAAGGTTCATCCTCAAATGAACAGTTGATGTAGCTTACAAACAGACGGAATCAATAGAAAAGCAGTCAGTGCTGTAGGACTGTGTGGAAATCCATAAGGGCTGTGCTTACAGTATGAGACAATGGCCAAGTTGCAGGGGCTTCTTTCAAAATGCTGTTATGGGAAGAAAAAAAACCCCACTTTCTAGCTGTTTGAGCAGATAGATTCTGGGCTTAAGAGTCAAAAGAGGTGGAATAAGATTTATGACTTTCTTTACAAATGTAGTCACCTGATTCCCACCTTGTTCCTCAGACCATTGCCTTGTGTCAGGTCATAAAAAACTTAATGAACGTTGCAAAAAAATCTCTGGTCACTTCCGTGCATGACAGTTTCATTTTGTCTTCCTTCCTTCTTCTGCACACTCCAGACTGGCAGCATCTCAATAGCCAACACACTGGCTCTGCCAAAAGGGAAGGAATACATCTCAATCACAGGGAACATCGGGAAGGAGAGGAAGTAGATCCAAAGCACAATCCTATGAAGTTTTTGGGGTAACGTGCAGGCCAAAATGTGTGCAGGAAGTCTGGTGAAATACGGGGAGGGAAGAAATGTGTTGAAAAATGTACTGAGAAACAGTAAATGTTTTCACAATAGGAAATCTAACAAAATCAGGTAGGAAATTCTGAATTGTTCTAGGCCTAGGGACCACCTGCTCCCTAAATTCTGGGTATGGGATCATGCCTTAATAAGCAGACATAGTGGAGACATGGAAGAAATACAGTGACATATGAGTAAGTGTTCTTGACGAGTTCCTCAGGGCTCTTTTAGCATTGGGTGCTATCAGCTTGGCCACATTTCCTGCAATTCGGTTTGACTGGTAGAATAAGTTTCAAAGTCACCACCTACATGAGTATACCCTGAGCTGGAAGACAATTTGTGGTTTTTTATGGACGGTAGAGACCACAGAAGGCCTTGGTATACCTATGATATTGAGACAGCTGGGGACACACCACTGGTATGATTTCAAGAGCCAAGACATGAGGTCTGGCTGAATCAGCCATGCATTTCTTGCTGGTTTGGGGATGGTTGCAAGATTCAATGAGCACAGGGTATGTACTGCTGCTCTTGATTCTCTCTGGTGATCACATCATGCCCTGCCTCGAAACCTCTAACTCGCAAGTATTATGGCTGTACATGCACGTCTCCTATGAGGACAGGCTGAGAGAGTTGGTGTTGTTCAGCCTGGAGAAGAGAAGGCTCTGAGGAGACCTTATAGCAGCCTTCCAGTACCTAAAGGGGGCCTACAGGAAAGACGGGGAGGGACTCTTTATCAGGGAGTGGAGCGATAGGACTAGGGGTAACAGTTTTAAACTAAAAGAGGATAGATTTAGATTAGATATTAGGAAGGAATTCATTACTGTGAGGAGGGTGAGACACTGGAACAGGTTGCCCAGAGAAGCTGTGGCTGCCCCATCCCTGGAAGTGTTCAAGGCCAGGCTGGATGGTGCTTTGAGCAGTCTGGTCTAATGGGAGGTGTCCCTGGCCATGGCAGGGGGGTTGGAACTAGATGATCTTTAAGATCCGTTCCAACCCAAACCGTTCTATGATTCCATGGTCCTGCAGGTGGAGGGCAGATCCATGCAATGTTCATGGGTGGCTCTCAGACAGGCTTGTAGATCTAGTCAGATGGCCACCACCACCATAGTTGAATGACAGCTATGGTTTAAAATATCTGGTTTACAGATGATTATTGTCAGCCTTTCTCAGATGAGCTGATACAACAAGTTCTGAAGGCCCTGCTTTGTATTTTACCCACTTTCTTGAAGATATAGTACCTGTGAACATAGGGAGAAGAAGAAATTTTATTACACCTCCTTCATCTTTTAAAACATGTAATTGTAGAGTTAAGGTTATTGTAAATAAAGAGGCCCTTATAGCCACACTATAGGCACATGGTGAGCCAAGTATATATGAGTTAGGTGTCTGAGCCCATCTTACCTAAATCCCCATGAAGAATGTGCTTTCGTATGCTTTTCTGGCCTGGTGCTGTCTGACTTCTTTGTTTTCAATTTCGCTTTGATGTGAGTCAGATGTGGGTTTGGGGTCACTAAGATGACGTATGCCTTTTGGCAAGGAGGTGTCAGTGAGACATGGTCAGTGGTCGGTGCAGCAGCAGGCAACGTGCCTGACTGCTGGCTGCTTTCCGTTACTTCTGCAGCAAGGCATCCCGACTTGCCACTTACCATTCAAGGCACTAAATCTTCATACTGTAGTTTGGTGTCACTTAATGAGAGGTCAGTGTTACAGAACTCTTAGCACAAACTGGTATTGAATAAGGAAATGGGTAAGCTAACAGATATTATAGGAGAAAGCCTATGATGCAGTAGGAAAGACTTTCACCTCCTCTCTGATCCCTGCCTCAAACCTGGACAGTTGCTAATCACAGATAGGACTAATTGTCTAAAATATTTCACCAAAAATGCTTCAAAATGTCTGCTTGCAGCATTAGACGGCTGAATGTATTTTTCTTCAGCATGTGAATGATCAGCAATGCTGAGAATATGGAAATATCCCGTTTCTCATCAGTCTTGTCTTTTCTACCTTCCTGTCTGCTTCTGTGTGATGCTTGGTTCATCCTGCAGCCAGGTGAGAGCCATTTGTTGTCTGCAGTATCTCCCATTTCAGAACATGGATATTTGCTATCCATTTCCTTTTTTCTGCTCCTTTTCTGAATTAAGTTGAAGCTTAGCCTCATTCTTCCTACCAGACTAACGCTTTTCCAATAACAACCTCACAGTTGAGTTGCAGTGTCACTGGAGAGAGACAGCTGCCTTTAGCATCCATGGTCTCCCACTCTTCTCAGGAACACTGTTATGGCAAAAAATTTTACCTTGTGTCATACTTCATAATTTTTCTGATTTTCTTTCCCCACAGCATTTAAACCTATACACACTACTACAGTTTTTCACTTAGTCATTGCATACTCAAGTTATCCGCTCAGTTTTTTGTTGAACAACATTTCAGTCGCTGAGTATCACATTATGGGTGCAGATGTTATTTCATAAGTGTCAAACAAGGGCATGACTGAAACACCTTCTAAAATCATTCTTTAAAGTAGCTTTTAATCAGATGGGCATTTTCTAGAAGGCTGTAGATATCCTGAACTCCACATAATTATGGTCTATGAAATCCCAACAGTGCCCTTCCAGATGAATTCTGTCCACCATGATGCTCATAATGGGAAAGTGCTTCAGGCACTTAATAAGCAGAATATGTCTACCTGCAAAAACAGAGCTTCCTCAACGCCATCTGTAGCTTTGTGCCCTCTGGTGCCCATGTTACAGTTCAAGGTGTATTTTTTCAAGTAGGAAATGAAGGTTATCAGTGTATGTAGTCTCAACTTCAGAAAATAGCCTCCCAATGTTTTACTGTGATTACTTCCTGCTCTCCTCCAAATAGCATTTTGCCAATACACAAGGTGGTTTGCGGCCCTGATTTTCACAGTGATTCTAAGGTAAAGTCTCCATAGTACAAAATTCTTCACTTCTTCATTCCTGCTATATTTTTATTGACTTACTATATAGAATTGAAAATTTTGTTTGAGTAACTGCAGCAGTTGTTAGTGCAAAGCAGTGATTAATTTCTCAGTCAGGTCCACAAACCTGACCAAAATCCATCCGTCAATTAGATATGTGCATGAACTGTGTTAGGTTTTAGAAGTGTCCAGCCACCACATCTAAATAGGGGAGCACTTGGTTCCATTACGAAAAATACTAGGCAAAGATATAGTTTTATTAAAAGTTTGTGAAGGTGAACCTGTTTCACATTCCAGCAGTAGAGAGACTTCTGAGTGTTTCATTTCTCATCTGCTGATGCTGAAAGTGCAAGGGAAGATAAACGTTGCAGTGGAAAATCTCCTTCCAATTAAGAGTATATTTTGTGGCTTGAAACATCATAATGCTTGGAACGTTTTGCTAAGCTGTCCTTATTTAGCCAAGATCCAGCCCAAAATACCAGCTGTGCAAACTTATTAACACATCCTTTTGTTTATGGTGACTCATTACACAGGGGCAACGTATGAACAATTACCCTTGGTAAAGAAAGTGCCATTCTATTCAGTTTAATTACGTGAGATTTGATGTAGACCGATTATTGTTGCAAATGAGGACACAGGGACAGCAGGAATCTAAAAGCATGAAAGAAATGTATGCACATCTGTATAACTTCTTCAAATCGCTCTGCTGAATGGTAAGAACATCTCCATATTGTTTTGCATATGTATTGCCTACTCTACCTAAATGACAACGTAATTTCTGCTAGCAGTCCATTGGAGCCATTTGATTGTAATGTGCAGCATGCACTTTTGTGGTAAACTTGCATTAAAAAATAGCTTAAATTGTGGATTGTCAAGGTAACCACAAGAGACCCAGCAATTTCTTTTTAAGAGATGACTAAGAGTAGAGAACTATGCTTTACAGTGTCAGTCAGCCTAATTACAAGAATTCACTGCAGGTTTTGCCAAGCCAGAGTAGAACAATTAAATCTCCCATCATGCTTTAGGCAATGGATAATGCCTGATACTTCGGTTGGAGAAAAAATTCCCCTATTTTACCTGATCAGTTCAGCGATGGTGTACTGTCCTGTGTTGAGCAACACAGGACTAATTTCTCTTCTAATGCTGGGGAAAACTACACTTTTGGAAGACTCTAGTGTCTGAATTTGTGAAAATATTTACTTTATAGCCAGCTAGGCTATGCGGGATTCAAGGCCTCAGTGTTTTCAATCCTTGCCAGGTGCAGGGATGAGGAGGAGCAAGGCCTGGGCATTTGACCCAGGCTGGCCAACAGGATTATTTCGTACCATGAACGTTACATTCTATATAAATTAGGAAGTTTGCTGAGGAGTTTCTCTCTCCCTTGATGGTGGCAGTCCAGAGAAATTCCTTGCCCTTCCTGAAGCCGTTGCACTCACAGTGTCCGACATTTACACCGCTGGGAGTGCACAGCTTCCTACTGATATAATTGGCTGAGTATAATCCTTATATATCTTATATTAGTATCGGGATTAATATTGTTTCTTTATATTTCGTCTTATCCTATTAAATCTATTTATATTTCAGCCCTCATGTTTCCTTGCTTTCCCTGATTCCCCTTTCCGGGTGGGGAGGGGTCATCGGGTGATAGAATAATTGTCTAAATGACAACAAATTGTTATGGGTTTTCTCAAACCATAACATATACAAACAACCTGAAAGAAATGTCAGGAAGGCGTACCCCTTCCTGGACAAAATTCAGCATGAATGTCTACTCCTGAATCTTTTTCAGCTGAGATTTTCACCAGACCACTCAAGGTTACTTGTTGACCAGGTTACCTTCGGCTCCTGACTAGCTGAGTGAGAATTCAATAGGCCCTTCTAATGGCACGCTGCTAAGGGCTGGGAGGGATCAGTCTGCATTCTTTACCACCTAGCACTCTTTATAATCATTCACATCTGTGTAAAAGTTTTGATGAGCACTCTCCTCAAGATTTCAGTGGTTTATCCCCTATTTTTACATGTACTCTGCTATATTAAGTGACAGTAAGATGATGAAGAATTATGACCTTTGGTTCTAATGCACAGGTAGTTTAATGGTAATGAATAGGTAATTTTTACTGCAGAAAATTTCTTTATACATGAGTAAGCATTCAGATGAAATCTCTATCAGCTTGAAATAACAAATCAAGTGAAATGGAGTTGTATTTTTATGTTATTTTTCTACTTTTTTAAAAAGCTGGGCATCAGGAGATTAAAGTTCATTACCACATTCATCCCAAGAATGAATAAAGCTACATAGGAAGTCTTTGGGCTTCCGACCATTCAAAGTTTCTTTTGAATTACTTTGAGGAGTGTCTATTAGTAAGAGACCAGTATGAGGATGACTAATCAGACAGCACATCAGAAAGAACTGAGCTCTTCAGCATTTTTCCTCTATACCTCAAGTTGAGTAGCAAAATGGGGAAAAGATCAAATATAATATTCCAGTATATGGAGATAAAACAAAAAATCTGAACAATGCTTTGTAATGAAAATCTTTATACGTGCTTTAGATCCCACCGTAAGTTCTGCTCACTGCCTTCTTTTTCCTCTATGTGTCATCTTATTGTTACACTTTGTAAAACCTTGTTCTTGATTAGGATGTATAAGGCTGTATAAGCCCTTTACCCATACTAAGTCAGTGGTTTCCCTTAATTATATCTGATCCTACATGACTATAGTTAAAGCAGAACTGTTGCATGTAGGACAATTCTAAGTCCTTGAGCCTAAGGGAATCTTTATACTAGATACTGTTACTTACTACTACACAAACTTTACATCATATTGGCGGGATAATCCAATTAAAACCTTCTATCTGACACCTCCTTTAGTTCCACTGTAAGAAGAAGTATGTATCCATTTCGGCTCAAAAGTCAGGAAATGGTTGCTGTGATACTCGAGGCATCCCATTTAGTAAGAAGGCTTACATAAATCTAACATCCTTTTTAGGCATTAGGGCATTTAGGGTCAACTAAATCCCATTAAATTGCTAATCAGGCAGTCTAAACAGCTATGATAAAATCCCTGTGCTTTTTCAAAGGAAACTATATTCACAGAGCTGTCTGAAACTATGTCAACACTAGTCAGTGGGCATGGTCTTTTCCACTGGAATAAAATGATGTGTCAAAGCATGTCATTAAACACATTACCATAATGCACAGACATAAAAAGAAAATTTCACAGACAATATAATTCTGGCATTTTCTAACTTCTGTGATCCTCTTAGAAATTAATCTCTAAACAGTGTTTGTTTGTGTTTTTATTCCCCTAGACCTGCAAGCGGTGGTCCCATTGGAACATCCTTTCATACGTAGAGCATATGCAGGTACTTCATAAAGTACACAAGGATTTAGCTGCATTATATAGGAATCAAACAAACAAAAACAGAAAACCCAGCTGAAACATTCAGCGATCCAATAATTTTCATTTGCATGGATTTTACTTATAAAAATAAGTAAAGTGCCAAGTGTTTCCTCTCTCAAGCAGGGAAATGATTTGCAGTAGCCATAAAAACAAGTATAGGAGAACCAGTTAGACATGGTAGAAGTAGATTTTGGAAGTGCCAACTACTAACATATGTAGTACTATTTTTATAGGATGTCTATGGGTACTTGTGAAAGTTTCTCTCAGTTCAGATACAAATGTGTTAATATACATATCTGCCATTTTTCATTGTTGTTATTTCAGATTTCTGCCTTGAGTATATAAGAATAAATATATGAGCCTTTCCCTGCCCCTACAGACCTTTGTTTTTAGATTCAGTTTAGAGCCTTTTCCTCTCTCTAGATTTTCTCTTTCTTGTTTCTTATGCCATATCAAACTTCCATGCTGGTGGGGTAGCACATGCTAATGGAGATGGCTGTGAAAGTGTGATAACAAGTGTGATAACTCTGCAAGCAGTGAAACTGATGAAGCCTGGCTTCCTATGGATGGGCTTTTTGCCATTTATGGAGCTGCTAACTCCACATGAAGTTTTTCATGCTGCTCGAGTGCTCATACTCGCTCGCTCATATGTCTCTTCAATGTCTATAATAAAATTCACACTATGCTCTTTTTCTTGTCAGGGCACTAATAGGGTCATTCATCCAGCCTATATTCATGACACTTGTAGGTTGTTAATGCATTGGAAGCCACTGTCCATCTGTAAAATTGGCTGAAATTGTTCAGAAGGTGTTAAATGGAAAATGTGGATAGACAGAGATGTATGTTTGTGTGTAAAAAACAATGAAAAGTATGATTTAATGAACCTCATTCCTTTTGATAGCTGGATTAAAAATGCAATCTAAGGTAAGATACAGACCATATTTTTGAGAGGAATCAGCTTTTCGGAAACATAGAAAAATGGGTGAGGGGGGGCAGGGTAGATCAGCTGCCTAAACATAAGATGCTATTTCAGAAACTCAAGCATATCGTACCTGGCCTCCAGCAGCCTCTCCCTAAGTGCCTTCTGTACCTTCTGTTTACAACTGCCTCTGTGGCTGTGTTTGATAGCCAGGTCATCTGAAATAATAATAAATGCCTATGTTTAGGCAATTGAATTACTCCCTTAGAATTCTGGTTCTTCAAGACAGTGAATATCTTCATAGAGATAACTGCAAAGCGGCTCTCTGAGTGGTACTGTTATGGAAATGGTAGCAGTAGTAGTCAACGTAACTTTGCCTGCTATCATCCCAGTAGAGACATTGCATTTGAGGCTTCTGAAAACAAAGATTTACAGATTTTATAGAGCCAGGCATAAGTGTCTGGTTCTTTTAATAGCAATTTCCTGCCCCCTTGTGCAGCTTTTAATTTCTTTCATTCCTGTAAAGGCTTTCCTCCAAAACTTAGAGCACTGAAGTACAGGAAAAATTGCAGATCCTGAAACACAGGCTGAAAGTGGATGGTGCCATCCATATAGGATAGTTCCTAATTTATTATCTCTTCATGTTTCAAGTAACATGACTGGAGAGAAGGGACATTAATCAAGTTGTCATCCTCCACTTTTCCCTCAGGTTTGTAAATCTCACCAGCATTGACATGATGCACTTTCTTTTTCTAGGCTAAGAACTCTTTTAGGAACTCTCCAGGGACAATGGGTCCTGGAGAGCTTCTTTGCTAACTCCACTTCTGTTTAAATTTCACCTTTTTAAAATAATAAAAAATATTGAAAAAGGTGAGTGTTCAGATGAAAATAGAAGCATCTTTTTCAGAAACAAAACAAACCCAAACAAAACAAAACAATAAAACAAGCTGCCCTTTCCTGTTGAAATGATTCTTATTGGGGGAAGAAGATTTCTGAAGATCACTGAGTGAGAGAAAGGAAGAATAAACAAATAGGCATGACTTTCCAGGCTAAGGGAGTCATCTCTGCGATACTTTCTCTATATATGCATAACTAGAATGCTGTAGATAAAATTTATAATATGTAAAATTTGCCAAAGAAGGGCTGGAACCCAGGACTTCTTTTCACCCTCACAGCTAAGTGCCTTAGCACTGGTAACTCAACCCATTAAATTCTTGGTTTAGATTTGTGGGTTCCATAACATGAGTCAGGCAACTAAAATTACATGTTATTGTGTTTAGATCCCTTTAGATATATGGGCCTATGCACCACCTGAGACCAAAATCTTCTTTAAAATATTCTCACTCACAATACAGTTTCACAAGTCATGGCTGGGGAGCCACATTCTTCAGACGGTGGTAGATAGTCCTCCTTCACATGACTTGTTTTTAAGAAAATACAATCTGTGTCTATGAATCCTTCTGAGAGTAGTAAACCTGCAACCTGTTCTCCCTTTATTTGTGGCATAGAGACGTTTTGTTGAATCAGCTCCACAGATGCAAGATACTAATATACCCACATAGTAATAAAATGTTAAAATGAAAGCAATGAAAAGTTAATTCCTAAGCTATGTTATCTTTGCGCTTAAGCCAGTAAGAAGATATATTAGAATGAAAAACGTATCGTACCTGTAGGTCACTGATGAGTGCTACAACTTTCCCCCACCACTTCTCATCCAGACAGTATATATACATGTACTCTATAGCTTGAAAGCATCTCCAGCAATTTATGTATTCAGCTGTGGAGGCCACAGGCCTGTTTTCAGTGGGTCAGTGAAGACGGTCAGACCCACAAACATTTCTGAAGCAAACTCAGACTTACTGCTTCCAACCACTTTTGACATTTTTTTTGTGGCAGTGATACCCAGTGATACACTTCGGCGCTCCTGTCCCCATTTGTATTTAACCTTCATGACAGAGCTTTTTTGTTCATGAAAACCACTGCCGTTACATATTTGCAAGCTGTAATCCTCACAACTGTTTTCTCATATTCAGGTGCTTTCATGCAGTCTTTCAGGTTTGCTCATTGTTTCATAATTGGTCTATATGCTTTCCTTTCTCCTTGAAAAATTTCATTCTCTTTTTCAGACTGGTTCTATCCCATCAACTACTCTGGCAGGTTTTAATTCTGTGTAGCACTATTGTCTTCTCTGAGGCTCAATCCTGGCTTTAAAATCCGTTCTGCTGATATTTGACCATATTGCATTATTATTCTTTGCTGATGCTTAAAGCACAGTATCCTCCTTCAGTTGCTCAGATGTCCAGTCTCAGCCAATGGGACTGCCAATGTTCTATTGTAGGCCCTAACAAGGGCCTGAAAGTTCATGAGTCTTTGCTTATCTGTAAAGATCACTTGAACTTAAAACTATGTCCAGTCATTCAATATCATTTTGAGCTTGCATCTCTTGAATAATCCAACATTCTGGCCAAAAACCTACCTGACTAAACAAGATGCTCACTGCTCAACTAAAGTGCAAGAAGAAAGCCTACAAGTCATAGAAACAAGAAAAGGAAATGAAGTAGAAGCATAAAAATGCTGTTTGAACACTTGTGGCTGAAATCAGGAAGGCCAAAGCCTGTCAGCAGGAGATGAACTAACTTGTGAGGGACAGAAAGAATACCAGAAAGGTATTCCACAATCAGTCTAGAAAGACCTCAGGCACTGGACAACTTGACCAGCAGAAATCACGTTAAGTTCAAGAAGCACAAATCTCTGCACTTGGGACAGAGTAACCCCACACATCAGTGCAGGCTGAGAAGGGAAGGGCTGAGTAGCAACCTTGATTAAAAGGGTCTGATCTTTATAGCGTACACTACACTGAACCTGATCCAACAGTGAGTTCTCATTGCAAAAAACACAGGCCTACAAAAGGAGTTTTATGTCCAGCAGATTGAGGGAAGCTGTTATTTCCTCTGTTCAGTGCTGGAGAGGCCACAGCTGGATGCTGGGTCCAGTTATAGGTTCTCCAGTTCAAGAAACATATTGAGGAATTGAAGAAGGTTCTGCAGAGGGCTACACAGATGGTCAGATATGACTTTCTGAGGGGGACATGAGAGTGTGGGCCTGTTTATTCCTGCAGAGGGGAGGCTAAGGAATCGTAGAATCACAGAATCATAGAATAATTCAAGTTGGAAGGAACCCACAAGGATCATAAAGTTCAAATCCCTGCTCCTCACAGGACTACCTAAAATTAAACCATATGACTAAGAGCGTTGTCTAGATGCTCCTTGAGCTCTGACAGGCTTGGTGCCATGACCACTTCCCCGGGGATCCTGTTCCAGTGACTGACCATCCTCCGTGAAAAAACTTTTCCTGAGTTCCGATTCGAACTTCCCCTGACACAGGGCTGGGAGATCTACTAACCTATGCCTACTAGATTAAGCTAGATTACAAATATGATGGATCCAAACTCTTCTGAATGGTGCGAAATGATGCAAGAAGGAACATGGGCCACAAAACACAGCTTGAGAGGTTGTATATCCTCCATCCTTGAAAGATTTTGAGAATAGGCCAGACAAAGCCTAGGCTGACTTGACAGCCTTGGCAATACTTCTGCTTTGAGTGGGAGACTGGCACAGATCACCTTTAGCACTCTCTTCCGACCAGCATTTCCATGTGCTCTATTGCTATATATCGTTTTTCTCCGTGGAATGCTGAACCAAGGTAATGGATTTTGATGTGGTTTATCCTGACTGTTTTTTTTAATTGCCCTTTTCTTTGCCTGACAAAATGCTATTTAATGAGAGAAATACACTACTCTGCACAATTCAAGAATTCCTTTTTGTTTGCTAATTAGCATAACAAAACCAGTGCAATGAGGCTGCATAATCTTGTCAAACCCTGAGTGTTGAGTCATGTCCACTATTTAACACATGATATTGAATATATTCTGTCACCTTAAATGTAGTTCCTGATGTGATTGTCTGGAAGACACATCAGGTCATTTCTCGGTAGTTGAAATATAATTGCAAGTGTTCTCTTCTCTAGCTGAGACAAACGAGATATTTGCATATTATTACTTTCTCGGAAACTGGCACAACTGGGTGTCTCTCTGAAATGCCTGTACACTACTGCATGCAGCATAGGGAAGACACATGAGGAATTAGAGATCTGTGTGCAGTTACAGGGCTACAATCTCACTGGGATCATGGAGGCATGGTGGGATAGTCACACAACTGTATCATTGCAGTGGTTGGATACTGGCTCTTTAGGAAGGACTATCTGGGATGGTGATGAGAGGAGTAACGCTGTTTGTGAGAGAGCAGCATGAATGGAACAGTGCCTTGGGACATATGGAGAACCAGTTGAGGGTTTATAGGTCAGGATTAGCGGGCAGATCAATGTGGTGGGTGTCTGCTACAGACTGCATCATGAGGAAGAAGAAGAAAATGAAGCCTTCCTCAGGCAAATGGAAGAAGCCTCATCTTTGCAAGCCCTGGTCTTCAAAGAGTACTTCAACCACTGCAATACCTGTTGGAGAGGCAACACAACAGAGTATGAGCAATCCAGGATGTTTCTGGAGTGCATCTATGACATCTGCCTGACAAAGATGATCAAGGCACCAATGAAGGAAGGTGCACTGTTGGACCTCACACTTATAAACAAATAGAACTTGCTAGGGATGTGACTGCTGGGAGTAGCCTTGGATGTAGTGACCATAAGATAATAAAGATCAACTCTTGTTCATGGAGTTGTTTGGACGAATTGCATGGGAGATGGCAAATGGTTGATTTTTAAGGATCACATTCTCCAGGTTGGAAAAAATTGTCCATCTGGACATGCAGGAAATTGCATAAAGGTGGTAGGGATGCCTGCATGCCCTCCTGACAAAACTTGAATGTAAAAGGGAAGCATAGAAGATGTGAAAGGGACAGGTAACCAGGGAGGAATATAGAGACTGTTGGAGCGTGCAGCCATAGGGATAGCAAAGCCTGGCAAGGGATGTGGTGGGCAACCAGAAGGGCTGCTACAGGTATACTGACAGTAAAAGGAAGATGAGGGAAAATGTGGGGAAGGGGACAGAAGACCTGGTGACAAAGGACATGGAGAAGCTGGAGGTACTCAGTGACTTATTTGCCTTGATCTTTACTGATAAGAGTCACTTTCAGCCCCTAAGCCCATTGGGAAAAGTCTGAATCAAGGAAGATTTACCCTCGGTGGACGAGGATCAGGTTAGGGAACATTTAAACAAACTGGACGTACACAAGTCCATGGGACCTGATTGTACGCACCCAGGAGTGCTGAGGGAGCTGTCTGGTGTCACTGTGAGGCTACTCTTGATTATCTTTAAAAGACTGTGGTGACCAGGAGGGATTCCTGAGGACTGGAAGAAAGCGAATGTTGCTCCTGTCTTCAAAAAGGGCAAGAAGGAGGATCCGGGAAACTACAAGGCAGTCAGTTTCACCTTGATCCCCAGGAAAGTGATGAAGCAACTAATCCCAGAAACCATTTGCAAATACATGCAAATCGGGACAGTAAATGGAAGTAGTCAGCATAGGTTGATGAAGAGGAAAGCATGCTTAACTAACCTGAAAACTCTCTGTGATTAAATGGCTGTCTTGATGAATGAGAGGTTTATCTTGACTTTAGCAAGGCTTTCAACCCTGTCTCCCATAACATCCTCATAGACAAACTAATAAAGTACTGCCTAAATAAGTGGACAGTGAGGGGGACTGAAAAGTGCAGCTGCACTCAGACCGTTGTGGTCAGTGACACAAAGTCCATCTGGAGACAAGGCACTACTGATGTGCCCCAAGGCTTGATACTGGTGCCAATGCTGGTTAACATCATTAATGGCATAGGTGAGGAGACAGAGAGTATTCTCAGCAAGTTTGCAGATGATCCAAAATTGGGAAGACTGGTTGATACATTGAATGGTTTTGCTGCCATTTGGAGGGACCTTCAACAGGTTGGAGAAATGTGCACAGTGGGAACTCATGAAGTCACAGTACTGCCATATATTACTGCCATATTCACCAGAAATAAATGAAAAAGAGAAAATTAAGCCATTGTCTTTGGAGGTATTGATATATGAATAAGTGACTGAAATGCAAGTTGGTGTTTGAATTTGCAGCATATTAGAGACTCTGCAGTAACATGCAGGGTATATTTTCTCTGTAGGAAACATACAGTTGTTGGTTGCACATTTCTAATAATGGGTGTGCATATAGGCAGAAGCCAAAGAAAAAACAATACAAGTCCAAACCCTTGCTTGCCTTATGTTCACTTAATCAAGTACTTGAAGAATTTTACTGTTGATATTGCCAATTTGAGCTCTAGGGCTAGCACTGAGAGTCCCTAAGGACAGAATTACATCCTGTAACGGCTATATGTAATTGCTACAGAGGCGTTTTGAACTAAATGTCTGCAATGTTTAAGATTCAAAAATAATATTTTGGTAAGTCATTTGCATGTATTTGACTGCATCAAAAATGGTTCTGAAAACTGGAGTGTGCAGGTTGTCTAAGCCAATTTTCTCAATGCCTCTTGAAAGTGCTCCTGGGGAGAGGACAGGGAAAATATATTTCCGAGCCAATCAGAAGTTCAGCAGTAAGTGTAACTGCACACATGCTGAGCATGAACCCTTTACTCAAATAGTAGTGCTTGGAATTTCAGTAAACAGAGGAGGAAAACAGAAGTTAGGCTTTTATGAGAAAAGCTGATTTGCATTTGCAGTCTAGATAGTCCTGCTGTTTTCAAAGAGTCATTTTAACTAAGTGGTTGTTTTGCACTGGGAGATACTGGTCCGTTATGATCCCAGTAAGAAAGGCATTCAGGATCTGTGAAGTATCCTTTAAAATGCTACTTATTAGAGCTAACACTGTAAAGAAAGAAAGAAGAATACAGACAATCTTACAACCCTTTAGATGCTGGGAACCCTGAGTTGTGCAGCTTCAAACAGGCCTCTGACCCACCCACAGCACACCAAGCGGACCCCGACCGTGGGAAGAGTGACCCCATTTTGGTCATCTGAGTTACTATAGGATTTTCTTACATGAGAACAACTCTGTTCATCATTTCTACTGTCAAACAGGAAGGATGCTCACATAAGAAATTTTTGCTGCCCTTTTGGGTAAAGGCGAGAACAGGAAGGCGTTGCAATCTCTGGTACCCAGTGGGAGCAGGCTGTAGGCTCCCCTGTTGCAATAAGCCAGGTCCTGCAGCTGAGGGATTTGGGCAGCCCAACACAGGCATGAAGGCCATGCTGGATGTGCAGCACAGCACAGCGCAGGGCTCGGTGTACTCAGATTAACTTTTTTGCTTATCACTAATTTCTCGAGGTATGATGGTCTCCTGGTCAGAATCACCACAGTACCAGCTTTTAAATTTTCACCATAAATTGTTTAGAAAACATTTAGAAAACTTCTTATCTTGATTTTACTCAGGAAATGTCTATTTCTTTTTGCTGGCGGAGTATTACTAGGTTGTGTTGTATGGTATATAAATTTCCTGGTCAACTCCTTCTTTTCTTTGAAAAGATTAGCTATTCTTTTCTAATCAAAGATGTTTACGAGCATAGATTTGCATTCAATATTTTTAAATTGGATTTTGAAAGTGTGTTGTTTTCAAAAGAAATAGGTAGAAGAATAAAAATATCAAATCCTCCAAAATGTACTTGATTTCAGGATTAGATTGACATATCATGGAAAGTTATGCTAGTTGTAGGCCACCTCAAACACTTTTATTTTTCAAATTGTGCCATTCATTTAATTTTAGCTGTTCTAAAGTAAGATGCTATTCTGATATTGTAAGTATGTGAAGTCTCACACTAAGTTATTGAGCAATTACTGAAAAATAAAGAAACAAAAATTACTGATAGGAAAAAACATCGTGCATTCTGTGAAACATTAAAGCTTCACAGTGATTTTGGAGCCTGGCAATGAAGTACTGAGGTAAAATTTCATAGGTGTTTTGTACTCCCTATATGAAAGATGTATGAAAGAGAAAAAAACCCAAATGACTTAGCTAACATTTTTTAGCTTGTCACTATGAATTGCAATAGACACAGTTGTTCTTTGATGGACTGAGAAAATCACTGTCGTGTAAGGACAGATGTTTCCAATGGAATTCCGTTCAAGTAACTCCATTTTAGCCTGTTTTGAAGATTTTTCTTAAAAGCTGTAAAGAATAACAAACAAAGAAAGAAATCTAAGCAGGCAACAGAAAGGCCAGAGGGAGGAGTGAAAGAAATGCGATATTCTCCGTGTAAAGGAAGGACCCTGGGCAATCAGTGAAGACAACTTTTACAAAACTTCTCTTTTCCAAGCACAGGACAAAGCAAGAAAAGCCCATGCAAGGCAGCAGCCAAGGTAGAGACACCAAATGCGAGGCAAACCAGTACATCAATTGTCACAGTTGGAATTTTTTTGCCACTGTGAAAGGATACTACAAAACCTGAGTTGTGTTTATTGCTGGTTTAAAATAGGGAGCTTTCAGAGGCCAGGGGAACATGCCACTTGCTACGGAAAAGGAGGTGTTCAAGCTGTGTTAAGCAGGATGAAAGCACGAAATTTTATTTGCTATGAAGGTGATTGCAGAACTGGTGAAAACAGATAAAAAGTAAAATCTCTAAGGGGTAGAGATGTTGGTGTGTATTAAGCAGGAATGGGTACTGATGGTTTACAGATAGAAGTCACTATGAAGAGTAGAGAGTTGATTTCAGGCTAACATAGATTTGTAGAGGACTTATCATGCTTGAGGCTGCAGCTGGCCTTATAAAAATGGCAGAAGGTAGTGGTGGAAATATCTGTGTTTGGCTTATTCTCTGGCCTTTTCGTGTTGCCCGGGGCTGCGCAAAACAACGGCATGGTGCAATATTGAAGGCCTTAATTATATTATTGTGCTTTGCTATTATTTTTTTCCCCCCTATGCTGTCCTAGTCTGTAAGAGCTAAGAGAAGCTTGACTGTGGAGACGCTGTCTTGACTGAAGTAGTAAATCTGTTCTGCAGCATCCAGACTGTGGCACCCAAATAGGAAAAGTATGAGTGGATGTTGGTGACTTAAGTTTAATGAAACATCTCACAGTGGATGCCTTAGCCCTGAGAGCAGTCCATGGCCAGAGGTACCATTTCTGCTTCATTATGCACATGAACAAACTCCTTGAGTGAATGGCCCTGCCCCTCTTTTGACAGTTGCTTTACTGACAGGCAGATAGTAATGTGTCACGGTTCCTTAACACAGCAAAGGAGAGAGCATTGTCATGGTTGCAGCTGGGAAAGTGTTAATTTTGTTTCTGGTGATTGCTGTGAAAGGAAAGTCAATAATGCATACTGGTTTAGTTGTTGCTAAGCGATATTTATGCTTTTCAAAGACTCTTTTCAGCTTCTCATAGAAGCTGAGAAGCACCACAGACAGAACAACGTAATGGCCTATGGAATATTCCATACCATAGAGGTCATGCTCACTTATATAAATGGGGGTTGGCTGGGGGAAGGAAGGTGCTGCTATGAAAGGTACCAGTTCACCGGGTGGTGAGAGTGACTTGGTGGTGGTGTTATTATTGTCATTGTTGTTGTTGTTGTTGTTGTTATTATTATTGTTATTGTTATTTTCCTTTTCTGTTACTTTTCTACTAAACTGTCTTTATCTCAACCCAAGAGGTTTTTTTCTTTCCCTTTCCCCTCCTTTTCTCCCTTTTCTCCCTGCTCTTCTAGGCGAAGGGGGAGACCTGCGTGAGCAGCTGCATAGTCCTAGATGCCGGCTGGGGTTAAGCCATGACAGCGTCATGGAGTGGTGCAAGAGTCACGCATTTGACTTCAGTTAAGAAAACTGAGTGTCCACTCTGACTGGGATTACGTGCTGTGTTTCTTAATCCAGGGACCAGATCTCCTTCAGAAAGCTAGAGATCATGAAAGAGTATTATTTATATAGCCATCATTAAAGGTGACGGTTTACTAAAGTTGTTCAATCAACTCGAAACTTCCACAGGAAGGTGCTTCAAAGAAGAGACAATCATAAGATTATATTTTCAGGCTTCTGCAGTTGTTGTGCTTTAAACGAGCCCTTTCTTGTACCTACAGGAGGCCTGACGATGTGACGATCAACAGTAAAAAAAGTAAGCTGACTGCTTGTAGAAGTAAAATAAGCCTTGTGTACCAGCAGTCTTTGGATCCCCAGTAAGATGAATTATCCATTCTTCACTTTAAAAGGTGTACATTATGGCAACATGGCAACAAAAAAAACCCTTGAAACTAATCCTTTTGTCATCTGAAGCATATTTTTCCATTGTCAAATCACAACAACAAGAACAAGAGGAAGTGCCATGGTTAGGAGATCACACCTTTGTCATGTCTAACCAAGGACCATAAACAAGGTAGTGATCCTTTTGTCTTTCACCCGAGCTAGAACCTCCTATCTTCAGTATAGTATGCAGAAATAAAGCTATTTCTTTCAGGTTTCAAAATAGAGGTCTTTGGTATATGAATCAAATTAAATAACCACTGGCCTCCAGATTTCTCCTAGCAGAGAGTAATGACTGTGAGGAGAAAGCTCGTTATTAATCACCAGAAAGAGTTTGAAAGAATGGCTAAAGAGACAAAACAGCAACTTCAGAGACCTGAGGCAACTTCTAGTCTGATATTTTTTGGTCTCTGGCTATGTCTGTGTTGACAAGTATTGTAGTGCAAGGGAGAGTGTAGAGCAAAACACTTGATGCTGAGGACTAAGTCACAACTCTCTGTTGATGTTGGATCTTTTTTTGGTCTATATTTGGACTTTCGTCTCCTATTTGGATTCCAGTCAGATCCCATGGACTGACTGTCCGCTAGAGGTTGGATGGCATTAGTTGCACTCCTGGAGCACATCTTACCATTTAGTCTCACCCAAAAGAAATGCAGTTCATGTACTCCATGACTCCATGAACTGAGTCAAAGCACGGTAAAGCAAGTGGACCCATTGAATTCTGCAGCGAGGGGCCACTTCTTTCCCCTCCATAGAGTAGTTCCTACACTGCTCAGCTCTTCCCTCAGCTGCAACAAGCACAGTAATGAGCAATGATGGTAGGAATTGAGTGTAATAGTTCAGTCTGGAAGAGGCTGTGTCATCTCTTCAGGCACTGGCAGGTGTTCAGGTTGTTGTCACCAGCCTGCTGCCTTAGGCGGTTGCCTCCTTATCCTGTTCTTCAAGCCAAGGCTGCCCATATAATTGACTTCTTTTATAACTCAGAGTAAACAATTGTCATTCTTAGCTTAGTACTCCTGTGGCTGAACTGATAGGAAATGTAATAATCCATCTCATTTACAGCATTCCATATCATTTTATGAGTTTTGCTCTCTTCCTTGCAATTATGAAATCAACAGCCTTGCAGTGATTGTTGTGTCAGATCCAAAGGGCAAAAACATCCTTTCATAGCTGAGACAATTCCCTTTAATCTGTTTCATTAGAGGTTGCAGTCATCATTTTCACCTTTAAGCAGCTTCTTATGGTTTTAAATGTTCGAATTTAGCAGTGTTGGTTCCCTAAACTCCAAATTTTCTAAACGGTTACATATCCAATACGGAGTGACTGGGTTTTGTTTAATATTCATTTGAATGAAAACTTTCATTAAATTATTTGGTCAACATTCCAGTTACCTTTTAAGCTTAAATTCCTGTGTACCTCCAAACATTTAGTTCTCTGTGCATGTGAGAATATCACTATGGAAGCTTGCTGACAGCATTTTTTGGTGTGGCTGAAGCATAAGTCAGTCCATTTGAACACGCAATTGTATTTAAAAACCAATGTCTAGCCAAATGCAGTTCAGAGAAGTTACTGTAAATATCCAGTTTAGTTACCCATACAATTTGTTTGGAGATGGGTCTGTAATTTGCAGTAGAAAAGGAGTGTGAGGTATATATCGTGTTGTTACGGGTTTTAAAACTGTCTAGTTTCTACAGGAGATCTTAAAAGTTGACTTTGTTTGGGAGATAGGAAATGCATGCCTTTATCTCTTGAAGTCTCTTACAAACATCTGTTTTATGGTTTTATTGAACTAATAATTTTGTGATGCCAGGTCTGAAGAGGTGGTTTGTAAATGACTGAAGAGGGAATTTTCTTCAGTCCTGCTGAAATAACCAGCACACTGTAAATTAGTCTCTACTTCGTTTTCTTTCACTGATCTAAGAAACAAAGCAAAGGAAAAAAAGATAAAGTAACTTTTGGAACTTTTCTACCTATAACTGGAATTTTAGAAAATGGTACTTTGCTAAAATCCTGTTGTTTGTTTTGAATCTGGCTCCTACTAGCTTCATTTGATGGCCCCTAATTAATTGAAAGATACCGAATACAGTCATGCCATTCATTATTTTATGCACCTTTACATATATGTGTTCACATTTCAGGACCTCAGATAGAAAGGCTGAGAGTTGAGGGCTGGAAGGAAATTCTCCTTGTCTAATACAAACTCTTTGTCCGGGCTTACTGTCCCTTTACTGACTCACTGTGAAAAGGATTTTTTTTCCCAAAGATTTATAATTTGTACAGATGTGGATGGTTTTTCATTTAGTTTCTTAAGCAAGAATGGCAAAAGGCCCATTGCTGGTATAAAAGATGGACCTGAAAAATTCTGAAATACAGCTCTACTACCGAAGTACTGATAAGAGGGTGTTATTTTTTAATGTCGAAAACCCCCTATATTTCTCTAGTCTTGAAATGTCCAGAATTTAACTGCAAAAAGTAAAAGTATGGAAAACAGCAAACGAAAAATCGGAAACCAAAATGGTAAAGTTCAGTATGCCAAAATTGCAAGACAATTAAAAACTGCACCTCAAAAAAGGACTATAATAGCTGTAACTATAAACAAGGCTACTAGCCTTTCTTCTTACTTCACTGTATTGGTTGCTTGAAAAATACCAGACTGAAACTGCAAAATTACTGTAGAAAATCATTAGCCTTGTTTGTATTTGCCAGGCCTATTCTTCATGATTAATCAGCATAAAATACTTGTCAGCTAATTGTTTTAAAATTAATTACTCCACCATTCTCCTGCCAGATACAGAATTGAAGAAATGATGAAGGGTGGTGATTGACGTGAATGCATTTCACAAATGATAAAGTGACTTCTTGTGTTTAACTGGTCTCAGCTCCCGCTGAGTGTGCTACAGTTCACCCTGAGTTCATCGAAATCTCTTTTTTGAGCAGGAACGTGCTTTTTGTGTAGGAAAGTGTGCTGGAAGGTAAGCAGACAAAAATAAAAGTATAGAATTTGGATGAAGATTGCCTGTGTCCTGGCAAAGCCTGTGACTGAGCAAATGATTTCACTGTACTTCATCCCTGGGAGTGAGAGCTCACGGCGCTGGTGTGCAGAAACATTTGCTTTGCTATTTGTTTGTGAACGGGAGCTGGGGGTGGCGTGTTCTGGCTCCCATGCCCTAGAAAATGACACAATCTTGTACAGACAAGAGGTTGTCTTCCAGTCTGTCTCTGCAGAAATGGAGGAATAAATACCTGATCTTTAAATATATTAAATTTAAACTTCAGAAATTCACAGAAGCAGACTATGATGCTTCTCATATCTACTTGTCCATAATGATTTCCACAACAGTCCAACTGTTTGCTTCATTAATGATATAGTTTGAGTTTTGTGCAGGTAGGCAGGAAAAAGTATGAAGGACTGGAAATAAAGATGACAGGGAAGAAACAAGCAGTACTGGAGGTAAAACAAAGGTAAGAAATGACAGTACAAAGACATAAGAAGAGGAACGATGGAAAGGCAAGGAAAAAGAGACAAGGAATATAATGAAATAATACTGAAAATACTTTTTCACTAATGTATAAATATTTTTGTATAAACATTTATAAATGTTAAAGTATTTTTTTCTCTCCACAACACCACAGTGAGTATTAAGAAAAAAAAATGAAGGAAGTAATTGGCACAATCCAACATAAGGGAAAATAACTTTGGGTAGATTAGAGATTGAGGAAATTTGTAAGCAATATTACAAATAAAATGTTTAAAAATGTCAAAGTTGAGTGCATCATGCAACATTTAATTAAGGAACCTGAACCACGGGTGTTGTGTTTTGCTGGCTTTCAGAGACCTCAAAACAGTCCTGAATTTTGTGAGGCAAGATTTTTTGGGGGTTTTCATCTTGGTGGAACTAGCAATAGAGTTGGAGAAAACAAAAAAGCTCTTGGTCATATAAACATTTCTATAGGCGTTAAGTGTAGTAAAACCAGTAATTAATTTAACTCAAATAAAACATGAAAAGAAGCAAAAATGGAAAAGCTTAAGTTCTCATTTGTGTTTCTACTTGGATTGATTTGGTGGGTAACACTGAAAGGCTCCTTCTCAGAGCCAGAGAGGGCAACAAAATGCTGGGGCTGCCTCATCCTCACCAAAGCACGCAGCCTGCCTGCCCTCAGACAGCTTTAGTAAGAGCATCAGTAGCCTCGGTGTCTTCCTAGGACAGCCTTACAGGTACCACCACAGCAGCTGGGAGCCAGGGGCTTCGTGAACACGTGTTTGTGCAAGTAACAATAGCACCAGGGAGCCTGGAAACCCAGGGGCATGCAGTTCAGCGGGGATGGGCCAGTGCGAATGTCAAGGCACTCATCAAAGAAAGGATCTGGTTTTTGCTCTAACAAGAGCTTGAACAGTAGCAGCAGCAGTGAAACCAGTCTAGGTGTATTTCTTCTGCTGTCCCTGGCATTTTCACGGCAGGTCCAGCCTTCCCAGGCTGAAAGCTTTTGCTTCTGTTTTTTGCCATGTGGTGCGTTTGCGTCAAATGTAAAATTTTCTCTAGTTCGTAGTTGGGAGAAATTTGCCATGCTATTGCACATTTGCTTCCTCTTCTTTCGGAAGGCTCTGCATATGTGAAGCTTGTGCTTTTTCCCCACTTCTCCCTCAGTTTGTGAACTCATCCAACTGAAACAATAGGATATCATTCTCATTTTTTATAGAGGCAGAAAACAGTGCTGTCCGAAGGGCGAATCTGTCCCGACATTCTTGCCTGACTTTGATGCTGAGGATCTACCAGTCTCTTGCAGCTGCTTCTTGCAGCTTCATACGAGTCTACTTTGAATACTTAGACCAGCTTCAGATGGAAACAGCAGGTTGTTTGTCGGCGGCGCGAATTATTCAACCACAGAAGTGAAAATCCCATCTCAAAACAAATACCTAAAAGCCAGACAGATAAAGTGGGCAGAAATTAATTTCTTTTTCAGGCTCTCCGTTAGGTCTGTTCACCACCGTGTGAGCAGGGGTCCCGTTCAGCAGTGCTGCAGCTTGGGGAGCTGCCCCTCCCGCACACAGGGCTCTCACCTTTGTCGATGCTTTCAAGCCACATCCTTTCTGCACTGTTTTCTCCTTCTTCCTCTTGTCTTGTGTGGCACCTCACTGCTTTGTCAGGCAGCCCTGCACCCCCCTCCCTTCATTTGTCTAGGACGTTTTGATTTGTAACTAACGTTTGAGGACTCTGCTTTTAACCTTGCTCCCTTTTGTGCAGTTGGGCTCCTGAAGACATAACGCAGAGGAAGGAGTAGAATACCTCCTTTGGAGATCTCCAAATTGTCACTTTTATCCCTTAATTTGTCCTTCCTGCGCAGTTTGAGCAGAAAATCTGTTTGTCTCTTTAATTTCTAAGACTGTCAGTATATTTTATAAATCACACATCATGAGAAGGATGCCTTGTACGTGTCTCATATCAGTCCACACCCGTTGGATCACTGTCAGGTCTTCTGGAAGATTTATACACTGCGGGATAATAATATAAATGATAGCCTTCAAGTGTAAAGTACTTTTTCTAAATAATCTCTTCTCTCCTAGGCCCTCCTCTGCATTTTCCATCCGTGTTAGGGCTGACTGTTACAGCATCCAAAAAAGAAAGAATATTTTTATTTACCATACCTAAATCTTACATTCAAGCACTATAACTTTTTTTTTTTTAAAATGGGGCATAAATATCAGCTTTCATTGATGAAACAAATAAGAATTCTCGACTAAGAAATCTCCACGGTGATGTTTTCCAGAAGCTAGAGAGTACACTGTGTAAAGGGCCATTTGATGTGTGCAACAATTTTTTGTGCATTTCCCAGGAGAATTGACAACCAGCATCTGTTACAGATATGATGCTCTTAAAGGTAGCCTGAAACTGGTGCTTAACAATCTTCCCCCACTGCAATAATACTCAATCTTTTTAATGAACTGCCATGTTAATTGGCTGAACCTTCAGCTGGAATAGCATTTGTGTAATATACCGTTACATTATACCAAGTGAAAAATTAGCCTTTTGGCTTATTGACATTTCATCATCAAATTCAAAATTTCCCTGAACCACTGTTTATGAGACTTCATTTGAATCTCACGGTAAACAAGCCACTTACAGTGCTGTGACCAGGAACAGAGCGAGCCCTGCGTTACTCACCAGGGCTCAGCTTACCCTGCATGTTTAAGTACTGGTTGCTTCGCGTCCAATGTTGATTTGGCTTTGGTATTGAGGATTCCTCATCAGCTCCATTTCACTCCGTGGTTACTCAGCTTCTGTCACAGGGATTAGAAGCGAGTCAGCTTTCGCATAGTATGAACATCCCGTTCCTGGATTATTATGGACTTTATTTCTATGCTGGGATGCTGCCCAGGTGTGTGTTAGCCCATTCTCTCTTCCTATTTCTTTCTTATTTCCATGAGAGAAAAACATGGGAAAACAGACCATAAAAGCATCACAGAATCACAGTTTGGGTTGGAAGGGACCTTAAAGATCATCTAGTTCTAACCCCCCTGCCCTGGGCAGGGACACCTCCCACTAGACCAGGACAGATAACTGAGCCAGGTTCGAATGGCACCAGCACTCTAGGGCACGTGATGCTTTACAGCTCTCTGCAGCTTAGACGTTGCTATTTTGTACAAGAAGGCAAATGGTGCTCACCAATATGCCTGCTTTCTCTCTGCTCGGTGAACGTATGCAGCCGAACGTGGTCTGAGAGATTTTCCTTCTCACGTTGGAAGTATAGCTTCAAAGGAAGGCTCAATCCTTCTGCAAAAAAATTTGCATTTCCTCAGTCATCGTGAAGCACAGTAACAGCTCCTTTTTTCTTTTTTCTTTTTAAAGTCCCTCTGGCAAATTTCTGAGGTACTCAGATTACCGAGTAAATGCAACATTCTCAGAAGGAATATATTTTATTTGTTACTTCCGTAGCACTGTGTCTGTTACCTGACTGTCTCACGCCTCATTTTCCAACATTTTATAAACAGTTTGACTAATAGAGAGGGGCAAATTTTTAAAAATAAGCTTTTAAACCATGCTGTCCTCTGTGGACAACAAACATATTTTTCCTCCCCAAAACTTTAATTCCTTAGTTCTACAGGAGAAATGATACAAGGGAGTCTTGCCAGCAAAAAGAATTAGTTCTGGCTTATTGTGCACCAATGAGATGTTTGCTGCAGCCTGAGAAGAAGTGAGCCACATTTGCCTTCTCACATTCGCAGTGCAAAGGGATATTCAGAGAGGAAAACCCCCTCAGGGTGGTACAATTCCATGCTTGTAGCGACGTTCTTCTCTGCCTCTTGTGATCAGAGCTGATCCAAAAGATCCATTTGCCTTCCCAGAGATTCATTCATTATTGAACTGAATCTGTGAAATCCCTATGCACAGGCTTCAGGTTCTTCTAAACCGAATTCTATTACCTATCAGCCCGTGACATGTCATGGTGTGGTAAGGAACCGGTGGGAGGTGAAATAAAAGCTTAGTCCACTGACATGCTTGAGGTTCCTTCTAAATATGGAAAATAATTCTTCCAGCTTCGTCTGAATCTTTGATCTTTTTAGAACCACTGAGTTGACAAACATTGGGATCTTGCTGAATTTCAGCTATAACAGCATTTCCTGAAAAAATCCTTTCTAAGTCTTTCATAGTCCTATGCAATTTTCTGTTTTGATCTCATCTCTTTATCTGATGGCTGCCTCTGAGGAAAAAAAAAAAACAAACGACAAAAAACCCCACCACCATTAAAATCAAATTGTATTAAAACCTCCAAATTCCTGCAGACAGATGCTCTGTAAGTATCCAGTCACCATTTCTTTTTCCCATAGAAAGAGCTAGGTCGATGTATTCTGATTGCATCTTTCTTTCATTAACAGGTACCCCTTTGTCTCCTCCATTTCAAAATCTAGTGATAATTTTCAGATTCTGTTCCTGGTACCCTACTTATTTTGATAAAAACAGAAAAGTCACAAGGGCTTTTTAGACTGAGCTCTAGGGATCAATAATGCATTTTTCATTTTTCTGACGTGGGTCTGGAAACAATCACTCACGAGCACATCCCTCTCCAGCAGAAGTTTTTCCTCATTTTTATGTGTCCCAATAATATGAATGACAAGGGAAACATGAACATTCAAGCAGGTTCCAAGCAATGTTATTTTCATCTGATTAAATGCCTATTTAAGCACCAACTTACAGCTGTTCCATATGTAATTAAACTTTCTTCTATCAGATGTTCCAGTATTAGAGGCTCAGGTTCATTAGCCAAAGCAGTAAAGTGTATTATAACACTTTAAAACAGCAGTGAACACTGAAATCTTATGACTATCCATACTACCCAAACAAAATAGAACCCCTTCTGTCCAGGCATTCAGATGGTAGATTTACTGAGCACCCAGCCAGGCAATTATCTCTGCTAATGCCCATGAATCTGCATCAAGGTCTGCAGATGATCAACAGAAATACTTTAGGCTAAAACAAATATGTACAGGCAGCTTGGGGTAGGAGGATCTTGGAGACACGACTAGAGAGACAACCTGTGGAGTGCTGGAAGCTCATTCATTCATACTGAACAATAATTCCATGGCCAGATAGTAGCTGCTTATCAAATTTATATCACACAGCACCAGCAGTTGCTTTACCACCGCTAAATACCAGGGTACTAGTAACATATAAGGGCTTCTTTTAGAGTGTAATAATAACCTGCATCTAGACAAGCAAGGCCTTCAGCATCTGGATGTGTGGGCAGCGTAGCAAGACCCTTCAAACAGAGATGGTTTTCTGGAATCACTGACGGTCATCTTACATTTGTGTGATGAAACAGCCCGATGACAAGGTGCCAGTCGCTGACTGATGATTGTCACAGCTGGCATCTACTCCCCCATGTTTGTGAGTAGACCCTGCCATTTCCTCATCCAGATCGGCAGCTGTCTTTTGAGAACATGGCTCCTGCTGCATTTCTTATATCATTTTCAAATCAGCTATGTTTCATCCACAGCTAAAGGAAGGAGCGTGCAGAGAGCAAAGTATCTTAGTTTATGGACTTAATTTACCTCTCTCCAGAGGGTTGGCGAAGACCAACAAAGTCTTATCCCCACCCACACCCCACACACACCCTGCTGAGTTAGTTTATCAGGCCACGTATTCTTTCATATTTAAATGCCATGAAGACAATAAATATGATCAATGTCTAGTTGAAGGAATTCCTTCCAGTGCAACACAACTATATTTAGAGCAGCATTCAGTTCAGTTTGAAATAGACCATGTGTTTTAAGAAGCAGGGAAAGCTGCAATACTCTGGAGAAGGACTGAAAAAATAATTGTTGCAATTTCTTAATGTTCTGCTCAATAAAGATAAAGAGCCACTGCTGTGATATGAAAAAAAACCCCTTGAATTGACTATAGTGTTGTTGCCAAGCATTATGCAAAACTGCCCTAAACTGTAGAAATCCCAAAGATGTAGAGAATGTAGAGGTCCCTTAACATGTCTTGTTACTCCCATCTTCCACAAGTCTATTACAGAACAAAAATGAATGCTCAGTCATTGTCACATGACTCCCAGGGCTGAAGTCTCCAAAGCAGTGTGGATTTTTGATAAAAATGGAAAAATTGTCAGTATGCTGGGCAAAAGAATCAGACTCCGATGTGAAGGTGGTGAGGGACCATCATGTCTCCCATGACTGGTTGCTCAAGGAAAAGAGCGAAACATTTTGCTACAAGAAAGGAAATCAGATTATTCTTCATCAAGCCCCAGATTTCTGCCAACAGAGGCACCTGCTAATTCCTCCCAGCACCCCTACGGGTCACTGAGCACACTGAACATGCCAGCCTGACTGAATTCAGCCGTCAGACAGGTTTCTACTTATTCAGCTTCTGGCATTTTCTTCTTGCAGCTTCTGTCATCCACATGAGAATAATATAAACCTGCGCTGCTCTTGCCAGAGTTTCTTTTCCCCTTTCTGTTAAATAAGTAATGAAGGTGGGAGCTCCAACAGAGTTATGAAAACCAAGGCTAGAGAGAGAAGCAACATCAATCTTCAAAAGAAGTTTTGGGGGACAAGGAATCATAGAATCATAGAATCTTCATGGTTGGAAAGGACCTTTGAGATCATCGAGTCCAACCACACACACACAAAAACCAAAAACAAACAAAAAAACCAAACCAACCAACCAAACAAACAGAAAAAAAAACCAAAAAAAAACCCCCTACTGTCTCTGTCACTAGAGCATGCCCTGAAGTGCCAAATCTACACGTTTCTTAAATACCTCTAGGGGTGGTGACTCAACCACCTCCCTGGGCAGGCTGTTCCAGTGCCTGACCACTCTTTCAGTAAAGTCATTCCTCCTAATACCTAATCTAA